>JAOTRQ010099091.1:0-10314 GCA_028565875.1 Hoplisoma paleatum
CTGGTCGCCCGCCGCATTAGTTGGTACCCCAAAAGTAGCCCGCAGCTTCAAAAAGGTTGGTGACCCCTGTTCTAGATCAATAAAGTATCTATCTGTATCTTGACCATATATAATAATGTTCAGCCTAGTGGCACTGTCGCTTTACGGCAAGAAGGTTCTGGGCTGAATGCTTAAGTGAGTGGGTCAAAGTCATTTTGTATGTTCACCCAGTGTCTCTGCATGCGCTCTGGCTTCCTCTCGTAATCCAAGAAGCCTGAAAAGACGGAATTGTCAATGACTGACAGCTTGTGAACTGATTACAAATATGATGAATAATTACGTGTCTGTCGTGTGTGTGTGTAACCTAAAAGTCTAAAACATGATGTTAAATCTCCTTTTTGTGTGCATCTTTTAGGTGTGGACTTTGTAGTGCCCAAAACGGGTTTCTTCTGTAAACTATGCTCTCTGTTTTATGGGAATGAGGAGACTGCAAAGAAAACTCACTGCAGCAGCTTACGGCATTATGAGAACATGCAGGTAAATGTACAAATGCTCTCATAGTTTATATGTAGTAATTTTTTTCATCGCTGGTATCGATTAAATTGCATCTACATTCTAAAAGGAAACTTTTCTGTTGTGCTTTGTGCAGTTACACATTCTTGCCACACGTACACTTTACAATCCGTTTTGTTTGGTGTATGTCTGGTTTAAGGTAGAAGCATATTTTAGTGTTTCTCCAATTGATAGTTGTAAACTTAAATTAAAGATCAGACCTCAATCAGACCAAACATATAAAATATAAAGCCGGCATGAGGTTTGAATTAAGATTCTCTGGCAGCCATTCATCTCTTCTTGAAAGACCTGTAATATAAATTGTGTATGAAATCCTGCTCACTTACTTTAGTCTGTTTCAGTGGGAATTTTTGTGTATCTAGGTTTTATAACCTTTTTTCATTATTATTTTATTTCTCATACAAAAAATAAAATGGAAAGATTTACACATGTGATTTTAATGTATTTAATATGTTGGTCATGGGTTTACTCTGGGTACTCCAGTTTCCTTTCACAGTCCAAAAACAAGCAGGTAAGGCCAGTTGAAGAGACCAAATTGTTCATGAATGTGTTTGATGTGACTTGTGTAGCGATTGAAACTTGTCTGATTAATGACCGTTTCCTGTCATGGATCTGACCTAGAGTTTAAAATAAAGTAAATACAAAAAATGACAGAATGATGCTCAACATGTTAGCAATATAGCTAGCTATATTCAACAAATAGCTGTTTAACCTGAAGGTGTATTATGAAAAACCTATCTGAATGTTAACCAATAGCAAAGAAAACATGCACAAGCTCATTACTTTAAATCATTCATTTAAATCTGTGTAACGATGCAATTATAGCTCATATTGTTCGTGTTGTAGCTACACTGCTGTCTACTGCTCAACATTGTACGGTGGTTGGGTTTTTTGTTGATGTGACTGAATGATGAATGCTAAACACATTCCGTCCGGGTTTTTCAATTTGTGGTCCGAGCAGCGCTGGCAGTCCATGACATGTTATTCAGTTTAACTACTGAAAATACCTTTGGAAATTTGTTTTATTGGGTCATCTGAATGAATAATTAATTTAATACAAATATCGAAAAAACAAGACAGGATATTCAACCTTATCTGTTTAATGAATTGGACTTTGGCAATGTGGTCTGTTGCAAATAAACTATCCTTCGATACAAATCGGATCAAAACTTGTTTTAGAGGTGATTTTGATCTAAATGTTATTTCGATTCTTTGATTTAAATGTTATTTAGGTGGTCTCTGGGTGAGAACAAGTTAAAACCCCTTGCTATATTGTCGATAAGCGAGCCACTGCGTGACTCTTTGGAATGGGAAATGATTGCCGCTGTGACCTAACCACTGTTCAAATAAAAAAAAAAGGCTAAAATGTATTTTATAAATACTCAATGGTCTGGATATATTAGCCAATTGAGCTGGCCATAGTTTGCCCACCTTTGGTATTGAATATATTGTTATTATATATAATCTCTAATTATTTTTCATGTGTTTGATTTACCTCGTGTTTAGAACCAATTTAATGGTTTTAAGATTTCAGATTGCTTTTATTGAATTTAACTTCTTTTGTATTTCAGAAATATTATGAAAAGCTCAAGACAAAAACTGGAAGCTCAACTTGCACATCGACTCAAAATCCAGCGTCTGATTAAGTATAAATGAATAATTTGTGTTACTACCATTTAACAGGTCTAATGTTTCGTTAAAATTGGGTTTTTCTTTTTTTAAGTTTGCTTAAAAAATAAAATTATAATAAATTCTGTTTTACCCAATAAAGAACATTTTAGTAAACAATTGTGCTTGTTTTCTTTATTGTACTTTACATTTATTTATTAATTAATTCTTTTAGGTCTTTTACAGAATGTTACAATTATGACACTTGCACACTAGATTTGACATTTATTATGGATAAACATTTACAATACAAATACTGTGAACTATTGTGCTGTAACACTGACAGCACATTTAAAGTTTTTTAAATCTTCAGTATACATTTGATTTCCTATAAAGAATTCCAAACAGAATGGTGTTATTGTGAAAATACTTTCGTTACGGCATTATGTTCTGTTATTCATAAATATATTTTCAATAGCGAAATAGTTAATGCTGAGACAATTTAATTTGACAGAACCTTTGAAATGACGGATCAAGATTGTTAACGTTATGGTTAATTTACTATTTTTGTAAGTTCAAAAGGGTAAAAGGTTGGTGATATATACTGCACCAGACTGGCCGAAGTATTGTTTAAATATAGATGTGCAGCTGGGTTTTCTGATTTTACTTTGGTCTTATAACTCTTTATTTGATTACATTGCTTATAATTTGGGCATTTAATATTTTAAACAATGTTGAGCAGCCAGACTAGTCTTAGTTTTTGTATTTGAATAATTCGTTTTAAGGGGTGTATACAAAATAATAGCTGTATAGAACTCAATCAGAGAGGTCAATGATTCTTTGAAGTAACAGGTATGAATCAGGTGGCCCTTATTTAAGTGTGAAGCCAGCATATGTACTTATGTATATGTACGTTTCTCTTTAAAAGTCTGAGACATATGGGTTGTTTGAGACATTGTTTTGAAGTATAGTGGATTTTAATGTTTTTCTTTTTTTTTAAATGCTGACAATGATCGGCTGTTGAGCTAAAATGATCTCTAATGATTACAAATGGACAGCAAAACCGGAGACATGGAAGAAAACAGGTGACTGTCATTATACATGAAAATTATATTGTTCTTTTGGGGTTCAAGAGCCACAGACAGTTCATCAGATGACAAAACAAAAAGGTATGCAATGTTTCGAATGTATGGAAATAAAAACTTGTGCTTAAGTTACTGTTACTTTAAACACAACTATAGAAACAAATACTCAAAACTAACATTTAGCCTCCTATTTATTCCAGGTCGGAATGGATGTTTGCCGAGGAGCCACTCCAGCTGAGCAGACTCTGAAGTATGAGCTTGTTTGTTTGCAAGCAGTCGTGAGATTTAAACAGGAAAAACAGAATTCAACCTTACAGCGATTACATATGATATTCTTGCACCCTTTCGTGTTATGTTCCACCAAGTTGCCACATGTAGGACAAGCTCTCAGAGATGGAACTTTGAGGTTTTGAAGTGCTGGAAGTGTTATATCTCCACAGTTTAACAACTTTTGAATCTTGGGATTGATGCATCCATTGTTGTCGCACTTGTCGGAGCGAGGTGCTGACCCTTTCCAAGGCTTCATGCACTGCCAGCAGAACTCCTGTTTCTTACCATTTACTGCTGTGCAGATGGTACAGCGTACACAAAGGTTGGTCAAATCCTTCCTTTCAACAAATGACTTGCAACCAGGGCACTTAAAGAACAAATCAATAGTATTAAATTGAGTTTAGTAATTTATAAATACTGCTAAATTAAAAAAATAATTTAATACTGCACATGCGCACACAAACATATACATTTGGCTTTATATTAACCATGCATCTTACATTTAAAAATATATTTGACTTAATTGGCACAGTTTTTCAAACACCAAGATATTGTGAACACATATGTCTGTGGATTTGGGGGGTCTAATTGCCATGGTTCTAGTCAGGTGTACTTGCATGTTAATAAAACTAAATAATAATTAATTGACTTGATATTAACAAGCATTTGACATACTTACCGAGTTGTATTCAAAGTACTTGTTTGCTGCCAGGGTAGCCATGGTTTCTTCAAAGTAGTTCTGCTCCTCATCAGTCAGTAAAGCAATCCTACGCACTTCCATGTATGACCACTCAGCTTCGCACTTCTTGTTTGTTGTTTCATCCTTTAAAGCTGGACAAAGTAACTTGTACTGGCCCTGTATGGAAAATGTTTTGATAAAACCTGTAGGCTGACTTTTGTTTCCATTTTTTTTGTTTTTCTGTCGCTGTAAGTCTAAAATACATCTTGGGTATAGCTATGTTTGCCCACGTGTTTGGTGCTATTTGGATTAATATAATCAGGAATTCAGTTTAGTGGGATTATTCTAATTATTTAATCTGTGATTAAATGACAAAAAAGTATGATTTATTAAAATATATTTGTTATGTTCACACTGACTGTGTTTTAGAACAACACCTAATGTAGAATAATTAAAAATTCCACCTGTTCCAGAAGACTGCGACACCAAGCAGTAAGGGATTCTGGTGTGACAGCATGGCCACATGACATCTCGGCTCTCATGGTGTTGGGATCATCATCGAGGGCTAAAAGTAAAAAAGCAATTATTTGAAGACAGTAAGAGCTTATTATGTGAATGACAAAAGACATGCAGATTTTTATTTATTGTATTTTTTGCGTTTTACAAATTGTTCAGGTCATTCATTTCACTGCTTAGGATTGTATTTTTTTGTGCTGGTAGATAGCGTCGTTCATTTGAGTTGTTATTAAGGTAGACAAACAGAAAGTACAAATATAAACTGGAGCTTATTATGAAGCAAAAGTGAAACACATCTTGTTCAGCCAGATATAATTTGTTAAATCTTGTGTGGTGGGGGGTTGTCCCAGAAGAGTGAAACATTTAGAAAATGAAGGGTGGAAATTTAATAATTTGTTCGAGATTGGAACTTCAATTGAAATGGGCGGGGTGGGTAGCAATTTTGCCTTAATAGCAAGAAGGTCTTAATCCATTTACAAGTCAAGTTATTAATGTTCATTTTGTGAAATCTGCATGTTCTCCTCTTCAACTGTTTTTTCTGTTTCAACTGGGAAGGAGCCAAATTACAATGCAAGTACATTAACAGTAAAAGTTTCAAATAATGAAGAACCCATGCCAAAACTGATAGTTTACAGTTCTAACATGAACTTTAATGGTATCTTGGTCACTTCATAGTTCTACTGTAAAGGTATACTACGTTCACACGAAAGTTCATATTACTTTAGTTTCTTATTCTATTATGTAGGCATTCCTGGCATAAATTCAGCGTTTATTCTAAGATTACATACAAATTCAAGCATTTTGTGCCATTAATATCATTTTTAGCTGTTGTTTTATTTTTAGTGCAAAACACATGTATAGACGCAAATACACATATTCTCATATTAAACCATTTTGATGAATTGTATATAGAATAAAATCCACTATTTGATTGTACTTACTAATATCATCTCTTCGAGTAACAAATGTAATACAGCCGTCCCTCATAGGATCATAAGATTTTTCTGTCTCTGTCATTGTTGGTTTTGAGTCAAAGAATTCTGCTGTATACTTATAGGTTTACACAGTTTTAGTTTCACTTTTGTAATGTGCTTTCTCGGAAATCATGTTGAACCTAGTAATGCTTGTCACTTTAAAAGTTGAAATGTTATTAATCACGTCAGTTACATGTCGGGGTTCTCTTAGAAATTTCAAAACTTTTACAAGTGCATTTAACAACATAAACTTTTATATACAACGTCATAACATACAACATACACTTTTGGTCAAAATCTTTGAACTAGTTTAAAATAGCTAATTTATTTACAATGTTTTCACTGCAACATTTGCATTTACACTAAAAGGCTTTTTCAGCAGATAAAAAAAATCCACTGCCTTAAAATCTATGTGCAAACCAATTTGATTTTATGTCATATTCTCACCGACAAGAACTACAGTAGTTAAGACAAAAGCAAATAAATTTACAGATTTGGAGAGCTTCAGGTAGTGCATAGATGTCAAAGATCAGCTGGCTTTGTGGTGATGTTGCAGTGGACAGTCTTTACTGAAGGCCCTCATCTATTTGGTCTATGACTGAGTTTTTCAACAGGACAGTGCATCAGTTCACAATGCCTGACTTCTTCCAGAAGAAAGACATCACTGTCTAAATCTGATAAGATTTGGGAAGAGAAGTATCGTATCGGAGTATCAGAGACAGATTTGAACGTTCTCCATAAAGTATTCAATACTTGGAGCAACACGTCAAACGTGTTATTGTTATAAGCAATCCATCCAGGGTTTTCTAGAGGCTTTTGTTGTTGTTTTTATGTTTTATTGCTGTGTTCATTTTACAAATTCTTGTAATGCAAATTCTTAATGTTTTTATTTGGTTTATTTTAGTTTTTATTTAAAGTTTATTTAAAAAGTTCATAAAATACAAAAGAAATTTTAAATGTAAATATATTTTTCATGTAAGTTTTTTTCTGTGAGGTTGTGGCTGGTGCTGTCGCCTCAAAGCAAGAATTCAATGGGTTTGAGTCCCAGGTTCGTAGAGCCCCATGTATTACATGAATCTTATGACTAATATTAACAAACAGCCTATAGCGCCACCAGGTTGTCCAGGGGTTGGTTTTTCTATGAAGAGAAAGTGAAAGTTTACAGGATAAGCTTTGCTCGTTCTTCAGCTCGCAACTGCGTTCGAAATGGGCAAAATCTACCAAATTCACGTTATCGGCCTTCATGGCGAGAGGAAAACTATCGACGTCGCAAACTCGGAGGAAGAGTTCAAAAACACGACTGTTTCGACGTTAAAAGAGAAAATTATCCAGAAATTCCCGGAATATAAAGGTAACATTATTTATCGTAAACACGACATGAATGAGTATAAATACATGTAACATAATGAAAGCTTAATAAAAGTTTATCTTGATTTAGGAGTGGAGATGACATTGATATACACAGACGTTAGACTCGAGGACAACGACACTTTTGCTCAGCGAGAGCTGCACGATCACTCCACCATCGTGGTCGTGTCCAGACTACCCGGAGGAAAACCCGCCTTCTAGAGTGACAGCATGTGTATGGACACCAGACTTTCAAAACTAACTTCTTTTTCTTTCTTTCTTTTTTTTTTTTTTTTTTGGGGGGGGGTGTAGTTGTAGCTGTTGGCTTAGTTTGTATCTCTGTTTTATAGTCTATATCTTTTTTAAAACGTTAAAGGAATCGTTATTGTGTGGTCATGTTTCTGTCAAAATAAAATTTACGGAATTTCTATGGTTTCCTTAAATTTAATTTGTGAAATTATAAATGTGTTGGTGGTGTTATTGGTTAGCTTCTCAATTTCCCTTTTTATTTCCTTAACTGAACATATTTTTCTAAAAAAAAAATCATTTCCGTTTAATGACAACTGATTAACCCAATAGTTGTCTCAACAAACACTAATATAAATAACTAAAAAATAGTCATTTTGTTTTTATTGTATACGTATTTTTGTTGTCGTTGATAAGATTGGAACTGAAAATTCTTAACTGAATTGTTCTGTGTATCTATATTTAATTGTAGTTTAAATAATAATGTTATATAGTTATGCTTTAAACAGTTTAGACAATTAAAAATAAAACCATGCCATTCTAACAAGTGTTGCTATTGCGTTTTTAAACTAGTTTAAAATATCTCCTTGGTGTTTTTGAACAAATTTTTCAGTTTTTATTCCCATTATTTTGCTTCTTATGATTACTTGACTGTTTTACAAAACATTTTTGACAAGAGGAAACATGCAGTTGTTGGTTCTTATGCCATTTAATTTTCTTGACTTGTATTTGTTGTTGTTGTTTTTGCTTCAAAAATCTAAAAATTAATTTGAATCAGAAACAGATTTGCGCATGCTCGGTAGGACTTCTCGCCATGCGGTTGAAGGACCACGTGACTAAGTAAAGCCTAAACGGAATTCATCAACTGACACTTGAAACGAAAGTAAAATCCAAAGCAAGACTTGCGTTGAGGTTTAGTATCTTTTTATAGCAAGAATTTTCACATTTCTGGCAGCAGATTATAAACCCAATAGTAAAATGGGAACTGCCTTTAGTTTTTTCCGCAACCTATTCAGACCATCAACTGTAACAACAAGGTAGGAATAGTTCGGTGCTTCAGTGTTGGGTCAGTGCCAGAGCCTAATGTTTTGTAAAACAAAGAAAACAACGACAAATACAACACATTTGAAATAAAACATATAGTATTTAAATTATATTTCCACAGTATTGACGTCACTTCGTTGAAACTTAAATGATTACTTTAACTTTACTTTACTAAGTTTTTACTTTAACTTTACTCAGACCTGATGAAAAACGTTATCATGGTTTGAGAAATCAAGGTTCCACCTGCTACCTGAACACTGTGCTGCAGTGTCTCTACATGACCGAAGACTTCAGAAAGTGCATACAAAAGTAATAAAGTTTTACATTTGTAATTATTTTGCCTCTGACCGTAACACACAGATTATTATATTATTATTAGAGTGGAAATGTAATAAATACATTTACTTATTTTATAAATAATAAAACACTAGTTGGCTGTGCAAGTCATTAATGACTAATTAATAAAGCAAGTAAAGTAAAGACTAATTAATTATCAAAAATTGAATAACATTCTAATGGTATTTATATAGATAGATGGGTACAGACAGACACATCATTTTGGCAAAATAGTAATTTAACTTTTTGTGTAATGAGCTCTAAACAGGGTTCTGAGGATTGTGAGGGAAGTGCTTCTTTGACTCAAGAACTGAAAACACTATTTGAAAAGCTAGAGGGTTCAATAGGTACTACTGAAGGAATAACACAATGTTTGGGCATCACTAATGGTAAGTGATTGTCAGCATTTGTTATGGCACAGTTTGCTTCGTTGTGTTTATTCTTTCCTGTTTACAGTTCGGCAGCAGCAAGATGCACTGGAATACTACCAAAAAATTTTAAAAGCAGTCAGTCCATCAGCATCTGAGGTTTGTATGTTTATCTAAATAAAGGGTCTTAATGTGTTTGCTTACAGCTTTATCGTTGTAAGTACAGATTATGCAATACTTTTATATGACTTTTATATGAATTTATATTATATATGACCCTTATATGTGACACAATTACAGGTATTTAAAGGGGTAATGAACAACAACAGTGAATGTGCACATGGACACTTTTTCCAAGAGAAGTGTTCCTTTATTTCAATTCCTCTAGCTATAAAAACTGGACAAAACGAAGTGTACAAAGTGGTAAATACATTAATACAAGTTTTTTTATCATTGAAATGATCAGACAATAGTTTAATTTTATTAAACTTTTTATTTAAATGTTGATTTTTCTAGGAGGATGGGTTAGAGACATTTTTTGAACACACAAAGTTAGATGAAGACAATTGGCTGTATTGTGAGAGGTGTGACCGAAAAACCGAAAGCGAGACTGTAAGTATTTTAATGAATTAATTAAATTTAATAAATTGATGTTGTTACACTGATGTTTGCGATAAAAAATTACTTAACTGGTTAAAATATAGCCTTGTTTAAATCAAAATAATTGAGTAATTGTAAAATTGTATTGTGTTATTAGTTTGGACATACTTTAGGGTGATGCAGTAGTAAATTGTATCTGGCTAAGATCACTGCTAGGATTCCATACAAGAGCACTGGTAAAAAAGACAGCTAAATATTTACACTTACTTTTGCTTCATTATTAATCTCACTTGTACAGTGATGTGGAATAACAGAGAACAGTGAGAGACTCTTGGTATAGAGCAGGGGTCACCAACCTTTTTGAAACTGAGGGCTACATTTGGGGTACCAACTAATGTGAAGGGCGACCAGTTTGATACACACTTGTGAAATTAATTAAATAATAATTTAATACTATTAATAACTAAATATTAATTATATATTGTAACGTCCGTGGGTCGTGCAGAAAGGATGAGATGGATGTAAACAAAAGTCCTGTTTTATTAACACCTTCGGATAACTCGCAGTTACATTTCCTTACAACTTTAAATTATTATTATTTTTTCTCAAGATGGATGGGCCCTGTTGAGTCTGGTTCCTCTCTAGGAATTCTCCTCGACAGGGGTTTCTGTTCATCCTGCATTTTGTAA
>JAOTRQ010099102.1:0-10314 GCA_028565875.1 Hoplisoma paleatum
TCTTTATTTTAGACCTACTGTCTCCATACGAGGACGTTGTTTTTACCAAAAACGGCTTCATGTACAAAGACAAAATTTAATTTTTATGCTTGTTAGGTCCGACTAATCCCAAATAGCTCGACGAAATAATAAAACGCACATCAGGGAAAAGTCTGGCTCTCAGGAGGTTAAATTAAGATTAGTATGAATGTGTGCATATATATAAAATATATATGTGCATAAATATGTAGTGTGTGTGATCGGAAGGCTCGCTCGCCGGGCGACGTGTGCTCACTGCCGCCCCCTAGTGCGTGTTTCACTGCACCGACTGGGTTACATGAGGAGGAAATACAGTGGTGAAAAGGGTCATACAGAAGTCACCATGTGTAGTCAATCATTTAATACATACAATGTGATAAACTTTTCTCTACCTTATATTGAATATTCAACAGATGAACCTTTATTAAGCTTATTTTATTTTATTATTGTTTTTTTCTTTCTTGTAGAGATCCTGAGCCTCCCAGAAAACACTTCTTGGGTGTTACATTTGCTGCCACCTGAGACTTGAAAGATAGAAATCACCCTGCTCACTAACAGAAGTTACTCTTAAACACATTTAAATTTAGAATATATTTATTTTAAATATGTATATATCGATTATTGATCCGAGTAAAACAAATATGTTGACTATTGAAATTTCTCTAATGCAGACCAAATGGACACTCACCGTCATCTTTAGCTGCTCCAGAGTGCAAAATAATAATAAAAACAAACAGAACCGTCGCACAGACAGTAAATCAAATCTTTCCTTAGATTGTTGTTGTTGTTATTGATCCATGGGTGCGCGTGTTTACAGGCGCGCGCGTGTGCCGCTCGGACTACCTGTTGCTATGCTAACACGCTAACTAGCATGCTAACGCCTCAGGGAACAGCAGCGGCGCTCGCGCGTTTAAAAAAAAACATTCAAAAACCTCCATCCAAAGTGCATAAAACCCTCCACGGAACCCACGGGATCTGATCCGCGTGGGTGTGGGACGAGATTTTATGACTCTTTTTTTTTAATCCGCGGTTTGTTAAAGTTTCTGCGGTTCGCCTCAATCGAGTTTCTTCCTGGGCGGTTCCTCACAAGAACATCATGACAACAACCGACAGACCGAAGAACGTCCAAAAAGCAACGAGGCGTCCAACTAACTAAGAGGAAACGTTCCAACAACCTTTACTAACGTTTATGTAACGTTCTACTAACGTCATTAGCAAACGTTCTCACGCTAACGTCGGTACAACGTTCTATAAACGTTCTCGTGACCTTGAGAAAGGTGTAACAAGGTTATTTATGTGTCACATTATATGAACTTTTGTAAACAAATTATTTAAAAAAACAATTAGACAAAATAACGTTGAAGGAACGTTTTATGTTCTTTGTTCAAATAAAACATTTCCACAACCAAATCTGAACATTCCACTATAACGTTCCTAAAATCTTAAATTAAATTGGTTTTAGGTTTAATGTTCTTTAATCATTTTCATACCTTGGGAAAAAACGTTAAGAAAACTGGACAAAACAACATCCAGCAGTGTAACGTTTTAGGAAGGTTTCATTTGGGTTGTGGGAACGTTAGTTTGTCCAGTTTTCTTAATGTTTATCCCCTTAAAGTTATGAAAAGTTATTCTTATGTTTTAAGAAAATTAAACCTAATTTAGCCTCATTTAAGACTTTAAGAATGTTGTGTTGGTTTATTCTAACATTTAAAATAATTTCTTCGGAACATAAAGCATTCCTATAATGTTCTTCTGGTCAGTTTTTATTTTACATTTATTTATCTTTTTAGTTCACATAAGTTATTAGAGCGTTCATATAATGTTACACATAAATAAACATTTCACGCTAACATTAGTTAGTTTTACCAAGATCATGTGACATTTATAGAAGGTTCTACTAACGTTAGAGTGAGAACATTTGCTCATAACATTAGGAGAACTTTACAGAAACGTTACGGAAACAAAACCAAAAGATTGGACACCCCTGGATAAGTGGTTATTGTAATGGGTTAGAATTTAGAACGTCGCTGGTTCAAGCCCCTCTGAAAGCGTCTGCTAAATGCTGAAAATGTCAATATATTTAAATATAATGTCAAAATATCTTTTGCACACACACACAAGATCATTTGAACTTGATGGAGTTACAGTTACAGTCTGAGCAATTTAGGGTCTGGCTCAAGGGCCCAACAGCAGCAACCTAGCAGTGGTAAGGTTTGAACCAGTGTCCTTTGGATTACTAGTTCTGTACCCAGTCCACTAAGCTATGATTTGCTCTTTAACATTTAGGAGGTTCCCAAGGATGTTTTGTTAAAGTTTAACATTTAATATTTAAACATGATATAAACCTTTGAGATCAAGAAACGTTTAAGATTTTAGGAATGTTGTATTGGATCATTCTAATGCCATTTACGATGATTTGGGTTCAACGGAGGTTCAGTGGAGGTTCAAAGCGGTTAAAAGAGTCTCCTAGATTGGTCAGGTTGGTCATTCTCGTTCCAACCTGTTTGTCGACTACTGTTTGTTCTCATCACTCTTCTCCCAACAGGGTTCTCCCTACACATGCTCAAACCAACTCAATCTCACCATCATAACTGGCAGATGTAATTTTGTAAAGTCTTCATTCCTAACATCCTTCCTAACGCAACAATCCTCACCATTTATCTGGTCTTGGGACTGGTATTAGAAGTACAAATATGTGAACACGAAAGAACTAAGGTACTTTCCATGTCCATGTTCTTATGACTCAGATTTAAACATTGTTGAACCTCTGTGGTCAATTATGTGGTAAGTGTTTATTTTGAAATGAATAAGTGTTTGGTTTCTGAAACTCTCCATCAAAAGGTCTGTGAACTGCTTTAGTCTTTCCTCATAAGCATACAGCGTACTTTCCTCATACAGCGTGCAGCGACTGATTACTGATTTAATCAGACCTAAGCATTTTTTTCCCCGGAAGAGAACGCAAAGGAATTTGAAGCACATGTTAGGGCAGCACATTTACACACACTGCCATAGGGGGCCATATATAACGTCATCTATAATGCAGTGAACGGTTTCTAATGTAACGTCTCACAGTGTTGAGTCTGAGAAAGGAACGTACCTTCTGAACCTTCTCATTCTTCTCCTGCTCTCTCCTGATCCCCTATAACACAACAACGCAGAAATGATCACAAACCCACAACATCTATTCTACTTGTCTTCTCATATCTTCATCACCTGGTGTGGTACCTGTCCAGGAGAACAGAAGAAGAGAAGAAGACGAATCCTTGTTCGATATAGATTCAACTTTTATTCACCTTTTATTACTTAGTTTAGAAACATGAGATTCTGATCAGAAGTCTTATTATTGAGTTCTTGTTATGTCTTAGTGGTTAAGGTACTGGTCCAGAAATTAGAAGTTCTAACACCATTTGTTGGACCTTGAATGATCGCTTAAAAAAATGGTGTTCCATGGTAATTGTAAGCCGCTTTGAATAAAGGCATCTGCTAAATGCTGAAGCTGAAATTCTAATTGTAACTGTAAGTCATATTGGAATAAATAAATTAACTAGCTAATTATTATTAACTAAATAAGGAACAGTATAAACAAAGAAGATCTAAAGGGGAAAATATTACAAACACGTTAGACAAATGATGAGCAAAGTAACAGAAATATCGACATATTAGAATCCGCTCTTCTGAGGCAGCTACCTTTGTTAGCAGAACGTAGCAAGCTAACTCGGGGTGTGTCTAAAAATGTAAGAAGCTTGTTAAACAGCTTCCAGCTGTCTGACTAGATCAGGTTCTATTAGTCAGGTTATTCGAACACGCTACTTAGATTACATCACGCTTCACTACTGAGCTAGCACGATTAGCATTGCACCATTCAAAACAATGGGATGAGGTGACACAACGTGTCCACCAAGCTGATGAGCCGAACTGTAAAAATAAAGTATTCACATGTCAAAACTATCTCAATATTCGTTTTGGTGTGTGTGAGAATTAAGAAGTAATTAATGAGCTTCCCATGCTGACATGTTCTAAAGTGAAAACTGCATCCGAGTAAACAAGTAAACAAAACAGTCCTCCAGGATCAGTTAAAAAACCAAAACTTAGTCTAAACAAGTCATCTAAAGAGACGAGTTTTGGGACATGATACTGTGTACATTTACATTTTCTGCAATTAGTAGACACCTTTATTCAAAGCGACTCTAAACTTTAAAGTGATAGAGTGTCTTTCTCAGGGGCCCAACAGTGGCAACTTGGTGGTAGTGAGGCTTGAAACTCACTGCTCTGTTACCATTGTGTTAGATGTGTAGCAGTTACATATGAATGGGGCGGCTAACTGTAGCCAACTGTCTTCTGTCCGTGTGCAATCTGTGAAGATGTGTATTACAAGATGTGTGTCATGTTTGTAACTGTGGTGTGGTGTATGTGTTTGTTTTATGTGTATAGTTGTATTACCTGTGCAGCTAATTTACCAAATTAGATCTCTTACGTTAGATTTGTTACCTGTGCAGCTAAGCTCCACCGTGTAGATGTAGCCTAGTGGTTAGGGAACAGGACTAGTGATCCAAAATACACCGGTTCAAATTTCAGCAAGGACCCTTGAGTTGGACCCTTGAGCGGGGCCCCTAACTCTGAATTGCTTAACACAATTGCATTGTGTAACTGTAAGTGGCTTTTGAATAAAGGCTGAAAATGCAGTTGTTTACTCCATGCCTGTGTTGCAGTTGTAATACCTGTGAATGTGATGTGTAGGTGGAGGGATTCCCTCGCTGATCCATCATGTCGTCCCAGGTGATATGGACGGGTTTGGATTGGGAGTGACTTAAACAAAAGAGCACATGATTATTTGTTAAGGCTGGTAAGCTGTTAAAAACTCGAGCTGTTGGTCAATGACGAGAAATCTGGTTTTACTGGACATGATTAGTTATTAATAATTTAAAGAAACTAACTTTGCTGTTTCATGGCAATAATAATGTAATATTGTTACTGAGTTATTTGTCTTGTTAGTGTTGTTTACACTTTGTTTTTTTTTACCTGGCGGGTTTGTATCGTGACATTTCGTCACTGTTCCCTTTGCCAGCTCCCTCCGCCTGGTTTGGCCCTGTTCTTTGGAGGACGCTCTTGACCTTTGGTAGGTGGGCCATGGCTGCATATTCCTCTCTGTTTAATCCAGAGGAGGCGCTGGATGTAAACGAATCTATTGAACTCTGGGAGGAAAAGCGGCTGCTCGTCTGTGAGGAAGGGCTTCTGTTTCTGGGGGAGGGGCTTTGATCAAATCTGCCTCGTCCCCTTTCGCTGGAACTCCAGGACACATGGGCAGATTTACGAATGCCGGTCGGGTTGATTTCTTGACGTTTTCTGGAAGGAGAGGAGTTCCGGGAGGCTGTTGGACTCGGAAGAGAAAGTGTCGAGCCTCGCCATGAGCCCGTCGAGGTACTGCTGACTGATTTTCCTCGCCGGGAAGTTTCAGAAGAGAAGTTGCTAACAGACTGATGTTTTGCAGTTTGGCCTCCACCATTTTTATAATACTTGTTGCTATCTAATTGGTGAGAAAGTGAGGGGTCAAGGGTGTCAATGCCCCTCTTTGACGGGGAAGGGCTTCGGCTATTTGAAGATCGAATATATCCAGCTTTGTGCTGCGACGATTGTCTTGGTGCGTCATTCTTCCACCTTAAGGTGGATGATTGCATCTTAGAGTCATACTTCTGCATGCTTTGGGTCTCGAAGCCCCTCCGTGTAGGAGAGGAGCTTGTTTTTTTATGAATCGGGCTATTGGAAACAAGATCTTTGTCCTCTTGGCTCGATGCCCCATAGCCCTTCCTTACAGGTGAGGCGCTACGCCTGCCTTCAACTGTTTTGCACATAAAAAACTGACTACCACTTCTTGAAGGAGAAGGGCTGCGGCTTTTACCTTTATTCGAACTGTTGACGGTTATTTTTGTTTCCTTTTTGCGATGAATTGATTGGCTGCCAAGGTCCTGGTTCCATTTTAAAGGGGAGGGACTTTTGTTGTAAGTGCTATGACTGCTCACAGGTTCGGCTTTTCTTAAATTAGCTTTAAGTTCAGTGTAGGGACTTGCCACAGACTTAGTAACGGTTCTAATGTTGCCTACAGTGCTAGCAAGAGTTCTGAAGCTTTTCTGAGCACTTTCAGATCCAGGTTGCCGCCCAGAGACATTTGGATTAGGGCTTTTGGACCTTTGATCTCGTTTCTCAGAAACCATGCTCGGCCCATACCCATAAGATGTCAGCGAGGACACAGATTCAGACCGCCTAAAGGAGGACAAATTTCTTGAAGGAGACGATGACCGGGAGAAGCCAGAGTTTTGTTTGACTGAGTTTGCACTTCCAGATTGTTGATAGCTAGAGGAGTATGATGTCCGAAGCCCTCGTTTTTTGGGTGAAGCCAATGACTCTGCCTGCTTGAAGGGAGTCGGACTCAAAGATCTCGGACCTGCCTGGGCTTCCACCTCAATGCTGAGATCCACAGGATCTGGAGAAGAAGAAGGAAGCAACAAATCTGGGTTCTGGATCTCGTTATTCCGTCTATGCGATGGAACGCCGAGGTCGGGATTTCTGAACGGAATGGCGGCTTTGGGTTCCAGCGATCGATTGCTTGGAAGAGGGTGTCCACGCTCTGCATGCCGATGAGGAGCAGGAGGACTTTTATCACGTAACATTCGGGAACCAGTCATTCGACCCAATGAGAAGTATCCGCTGTCCCGATCCTGGTCGACCTTTGAACCCACTGCAGGGAGAGGAAAAGAAGCTGTTATGCAACCTCTGAAAATTTAAACATTCAGAATACTTGCAAGGTGACAAGTGAACCAATGAAGCAGTGATAAAGAAACCAGGAAACACAAATCTGGTTTTATATTCACTAGTTTGTTGCAAATTTTGAAAATGTGTATTGAAAAAACCCAGATGGATGAAGCAAAATAAAAAAAGACACACACTAAATATCACAAAAAAAACACATCACGGCAGCACATTGACACGCCACCTAGAGGATTTTATCCAGAACTGTAGTAGATGGAAATTATACTTTCTTCGTATTTTGTTCTGCCGATATTTAAAAAATGTTTCTTACAGTCGCCAAACGTTGGGATGGAAAGCCCACAATTATGACCATCAGGAAGCTATTATGAACAATACATGAATCATAGAACCTTGTAAGGTTACCTGACCAGCCTCCTGATTTAACTCCTAATCAAATGATTTAGGACGTTCAAAATCGCCAGTACATCAAATAACGTCTCCCTTTTAGTACAGAGAATCTGACCAGCCTCGATTTATACATATTAAACATCAAGGTCGTGCCGCACTGAATGCTGGGATTGCTTTTAGCATTGAGTAAGTGTTGTGTTTTACCTCATTATTCAGTCAGACTATCACGTTATATCAGAATTAAGGATCATCATTAAGCGAAAGTCTAATTCGAGAGAGTGCAGGACGATGCTTATGATGCGAGAAAACGTGTCTATGTTGGTTTACTTTAAACACCCATGGAAGGTGGATTGGATCGTATAAATCGTCTTTATTAACCAACTGAATGTGGATTGGAATGGAAGCCCGATCAGAATGAATTCATTACTAAAAATAAGAGTAGTGTACCGTTACACATGAATCATTTACTCTCAGGCATGTCCGGCTGTGATCTGAAGGTGGCACGGGAGCAGTAACTGGGCACTGAGGAAACACCCGGAGGAACAATAAGCCCTGAAGAATGGATCCATGTCATTCTAACACCTGTGCTGAGCCTCGTTTCTACTGCACCGAGTTGGCAACCATGTGGAACCAGCCACTAGAAGGAAGCATTCGGTTGGATGCCTGAATAACCGAATAATCCTCCTCGAGAATCAAAACCGGACAAATGAAAATATATTTCCTTCAAGACACGACAAGACACCAACAAGATTACATGGTGTAAATAGGCACGCACCTCTTGAAGCATGATATTTTCCCTTCCCACAACTGCATTATTAATATGTTTTACAGAAACTGTATCCATCACACATTACAAACAGAGCCAATCAGCTGGACAATAACTGATTGTAGAGTCTAAAAACTTTCTCCTAGATTAAAGTCGCATTTGGGTTTTCTTTGGTCGCCCAGAAGCCTGATTCTGCCCAACATTTCAACCTGTGATTTTTATTATTATTATTATTATTATTATTATTTTCTACATATTTTGAGTGTCCAAATATTTTGAGAAAGGCAGCAGTTACAGTTCTGGACTAGTAATCAGAAGGTCACTTGTTCAATCCCTTCAGTACCAGTCTCAGTACTATATGTACTGTATGTAAGTTAGAGGATTGACATATCTGCAGTTCTACAATAGCAGAAAAAATGTTATACAACCATCACTGTGCAACATCTGAACGTTTTGCCTGAGGTTCGTTTGCATGATTGGAGGTCGCTATTAAACAGATTCATTTGCAAGTCAAACAAGTAAGAGCGAAGAATCTACAGCGGCTGTAGCAGCGGTGTTTAGGATCTAAAAGAACAATTACAAGTCTGAAATATACGAGCAGTTGCGTCAGATTAGCAGGGTGGCTAACAGGGTCAATCAATCAATTAAATAATTAATTAACATTTTAATGTCATGTTATTACACTATAGGTAATAATCATTGTACAGGAGACACTTGTATATCCCATTGAGTGTCAGGGCGGCGTGGTGTTCATGGGTCTCAGGTCTACTTGGGTTTGATTCCCAGTTTGTTCATGTTCTTGTCATGTCCCAGTGGGTTTACTTCAAGCGCTCTGGTTTCCTCCCACAGTCCAACAATATGCAGGTAAGTCAAATTGTAGATACTTAATTAGATTTGTAAGTGTGTTTGATGTGATAAATTATTATCGTTACATTAATAAATAAGTTAATAAATAAATAACCAAAACACGCATGGAACATTTTGTATATTCAATTTACCTCAGCTGAATATCTTTGGACTGTAGGAGGAAACCGGAGTGGCCGGAGTAAAACCCACGCAGATACGGGAAGGACATGCAAACTCGATGCAGAAATTCACCACGGGACTTGAACCGGGGCCGCTTGCTGTGAGGCACTAAGCCACCGTGCCGTCAAACGATGGCCAAATGTTTAATTAAAAATAAGATGGCCAAATAAGAATTAAAAAAAAATTATTTGTTATTATTTGCACACTTCACAAACGCTGACTATGTTTTGAGACGGATTGAACTTTGAACCTGCAGTATAAATGTTACATTATGATCTCACAATGAGGGACGGACGAGCGACGCCCAAATCCTTCACGACATCTTGCTTCCTCCATCCACATCTGAGAAGTCGCTCGATGCCGAGGTGAATCCAGACGTGTCATCCTGCCACGAGGATGAGTAAAGAAGTTCTCCTCTTCCTCCTCGTCTTCCTCCTCTTCCTCAGGGGTAAGAGAACAGGTGGAGGACGAGTCACCCTCACACTGACTGGAGAGAGAGAGAGAAACGATAGAATGTTGAGATTCAAGATTCAACACTGTTTCATATGGACCCGAGTTTCATGCCAAAAATTTGACAACCAAAAATAAAATCTTTTTATTAATAATTAATTACATTATCTTTTCTGATGTTGCTTGTTTCTGTAATATCTCTTTTGCTTCTCTTCTCTGTAATTTCTCTTTCTGTAACTTCTATGCTTTTTCTCGTGAGGGCGGGACTTTTTGACTTTCACCTCGATTCTCCATTGGTCCATTTTAGAGTGACAGGAGTTTTAGCGTCAATAGTAGAAAATCTTTTCAAACTCCGAAATTAAAGTCCAAATATAATCCCCATGGGAAGCTCTTTATTTTGAAATAATGGACGTTTATGCTGCAGTGAAGTTTTACGTTTCTTAAAGCAAAAGGGATAAAAATAAATAAATAAATAAAAATTAAGCAAAAGCAAAATTAAAAAAAATAATTCTATAATAATGCAAAATCGTCAGAAAAAAAATATTTTTTTTGCAGATTTTATTATCGTATAAAACTTTTGTCACACGATTCACTGCATAATTTCTGTTTTTCTTTATTCAAAGACTCTCACTGTGATTCGCTTGAGTCCCAATTACTGTAATTCCTGAATAATTCATTCACAATTGTTGATTCGATCTCAGATTGAACCGATCTGTCATCGTGTTGCTGTTTGAGTCTCTGGTTTTAGTAACTGAACGAATTTTAACATGTAATTTAGCTTTCGTGCTTTTATATATAAAAATATAAATATAACATAAATAACCGTTCTCATTTCATTACCTTTCGGAGGTGTGTTGCTCCTCGTCCTGGTCCTCGTCACACACGTACAGGTCACACTCGGG
>JAOTRQ010099112.1:0-10313 GCA_028565875.1 Hoplisoma paleatum
AGCCCGACCCGGGGATCGAACCCGGGACTTCTCGCTGTGAGGCGACAGTGCTAACCACTCAGCCACCGTGCCGCCGTGTGACAGAATAATGTAATATAAAAAAGAAGGCTATGTTATTTGCTTTTCTCAGTAGTTAGTTTACTTTTCTCAGTAGATAACACACAATATGCTAAAGAGACAACACAGCATGTGTTCCAAGCTATGATGAAGAGAAATACTTACTGTGAATGGACTTTAAAGTCTATGTCATGTTGGGCATTGAAAGATTGTTTGCAGCATACCATATTTAGATTAGATTAAATAGACAGACAGACAGACACATACTTGATTTATTGATTGATTTACAGCGTGATATCGTTACATCTTTCAATCCATGCTGCTCTAATACTATAAACTAAGCTCGTTTTGAAAGCTTCTTTCCGGAAAACAAGTCTATAAAATGTGACCAGAGGCAGAGAAAGGCGGATGAGAGGAGATGGTGGTAATGCTAATGCACTGTGGAGTCTTTGTGCCGAGATGAACCACAATAAATGGGCGCTTCTGTGGAGTGTCGGGTTGGCCCTCAGTGCCACGCCACATGGGCAGAGAAAGATCACCTTGTTAATAATGCAGTGATTCCAGCAGCAATGACGTGCCAGCTGCATCTGATGAATTAACATACTGCCTATGTTACTTTAATGGATGTTCATAATAAAGCATGCTAGTTTTTTTATTTAATCATTAAAGTTAAAATAATATCGAAGTTGATCTGAATATCGTATGACTAATCTAGAAAAAGATTTAAAATTTAAGACAGGTTGGAACTAAGCCTGGCAGATTTAGTGCTAAAATAGCACAAAACAATCCCCCAGACAGTATTTTAGTAAACGTGGGTGAACCAGAGTCTAAAAATAACTGTTTTAAGATGTGCTGATTAAATCCAACCTTTCCATAAGTGAAATGTGCAGTACCAGTAATGACCCCTGACAGCTGTCAGCAACTGTGCCTGTTGTGTGTGTGTTTAGCAAAGCACTATTTTTTTCATAGAAACAACAGTTACGCTCATTTTTATTGGTTGTTATATATTAAGCAAACATATACTACATAGTCTGTCTATATACACACCAACCAGGCATAACATTATGACCACAGACAGATGAAGTGAATAACACTGATAACCACTTCATCACAGCACGTTTGTGGGTGGTATATATTAAACAGCTTTTATGTGTTAGAAGCAGAAAAAAAACTATAAATAAGTGGATCAGTGCTTCTCCAAAATTACTGCTCTTGTCAGGTCCTCCGAGTTTACAGTGGTCAGTATCATCAAAATTGTTCCAATGAAGGAAAAGCTGGACACAGGGTCATTGTTCTTTCTGGCATCTTAAATCTGCATTTTGAAAGTAAATGCTTCACATAAAATTATAACACATATTAGCAGGAATATGACCATTGGCTCAAAGGACCACTACGGGTTCTCCATGCAAACTCCAGACAGCTCCTGGGTCCTGACGCCTCTACATGTGGCTCTCCTGAACTCTCACCAGTCCGAGTCAGCTTCACTAATGTCACAGGCCTCCTCAAATTAGCGCTGGCCCTGTTGGATCTTCTGAACTGTTACCATTAAACTGCCCAGATTTCTCCCTGTATAATGTGTTGGTCCTGATCTCTACCATAATACATATGCGAGTCTCCCTACAATATATGCAGTTCATAATTAGATTTCCAAAGCTTGCTCAGTTAGCATGCTTCAGGTAGGATTTCAGTCAGTGTTCCCATGTGACTTAGTTCATGGACACAATGTTTTTGTTTTTATTCCACACCCACTTGGCACACCTTTTCTTTAACTTGTTCTTTGTATTATTTGTGTTTGTTTGTGCACTTGCTTGTGTTTCATTCTTGTCTCATGTTTCTAAGTTTCTTAGTTCTTAAACCAGATGTTTTTTTGTTTTGGAATCCTAGTCTTTGGTATCCTAGCCTTAATTTCCTAATGTTTGTGAGCAAATCTACTCACATTGCGGAATGAACGATTATTAGTACAACTGTCAGAACGTGCTGTTATTATGCTTAGGCTTGATCAGACTGTTTTTTAATGCAAAAATGTTCCCCCCAACTACCTACATGTTTACAGACACATATAGCAGCTGTATAACAGACATCATACAACATAATTTAGTCCTGATTTGTGCATTTGTATAGGGGTCAAAATTGCCGATCTTGATCGCTATTGGTGAACTGTTCACTAGCTTTATACTAGCAGACTTTTAAACATATCTATCATGCTACATATTAATTTGCAGTTGAAACTTGGAGCAACCTGAAGGAGGAGTTGTAAATCCATGAGACCGAGGAAATCAACAACTTGAAGTCATGAAGCGTAAACTTAGTGTTAGTCGCCCTCTACACCCATGTGTGTAAGAGCCACCAGCAAGTCAAGTCAAGTCAACTTTATTTCTATAGACATAGAAATAAAGTTGCTTTTTCCAATAGACATTGTCTCTAAGACTCTTTACAAAATACAGGACAAAAAGAAACCCCCTGTTGAGCAAGCCGAGTGCCACTGTGGCAAGGAAAAACTCAGCGGGTAAACCGGTTTCCATCATAATGCCAGGAAGAAACCTTTAGAAAAACAATTCGAATTTAAACAAATATTATAGCAACAGTCTAATAACACATACAGGACATGGTTGCTTAGGAAACCACTATATTGTAACATCTTTTTGTCATTAGCAAGTGTTTTGAGAGTGTTATTGTATATGTCTTTAAGAAAATGCCTATTAATATCTGTTTACGTTTTATTTGAATGACAACATTATGAAGTGGTAAACGCTAAGTTGATAAAAAAAAAACAATTCACTATATTAATTCAAAACCAGCCACTTGGATCACATCAGCTCTTCTGACTCACAGGTGTTTATCTTGGTCACTCGGTGACCACATCTACAGCTACCTGGAAATTAGTTCACACAGCATGTGATGACTCTTAACGTGAGTGGACTTCCAAATCTCCATTTAGCATTCAGCAAGTAACAGAAAGCACTGGAAATCTTTTGGTCAGTTAAATAAAGATTCGACAGAGTTGACCACTGGCCATGTGAGGGTTAGCAGAGTCAAACATAGTAGACAGCTCTTTTTTATGCCTTTTCACACCCCTCAACATTATATACTACAAGCAAACATAACATTAGCTAAATATTTTTATCAGATTAGAATTGGAAATGAATCCTTAATTCCAGTTCAGTTATTGAATTGGCAACAGTATGGACCTGAGTCACTTTATGTTTGACCATTTTTTATAAACATTTTATTCATTTGCATTCCAGCATTTCAGGGACAGTAAAACCTTTACTACTTGTTAGCCACTCTTTTTCAACAAAAATACATTTTGGACCAATGTGGTTTAGTGTTTCAGCCTTTATTCTATTTTTGCTGTTAAAACGTCATGTCTTTGTCAACTGCAAATAGCTGCTGCAACCAAATTATTTCACCTTTGGGATCAATAAAGAAATATCTATCTATTTAAAGGTGAGGAAAAACATGTGTATGGGATTATCGTGAGATTTTTTCACTTCAAAATTCTTTTTTGAAATGAAGAAATGGAGAAGTAGGTTAAATACTTTTTAATAACAATTGAAGAAAAAAAACATGAAAAGATAAGGAATGCATTCAATTTGCACAGAACTGAAGCTAAATGAAAGTTAACTCTCAATAACAAAAGATATTTCATCTGATAACACTATAATAACACATACTTCAAGGCTTATAGAATAAACTATTTCAGAGCTAAAACATATAAGAACAACATAACAAGTATCTGTATCTGACAACTCTTGACATTCTTGTCAGCTGGGCTTATGTTATATGAGTGATGCGATTAGACAAAATAAAGACAAATTGTGTTCTGTATCTGCAACCACAAAATCTAAAATTACAGTACTTTTTGTGATGTCAAACAAAACAAATAACTCAAAAATATTGTTTGAGTAGAAAAATCCCATATGTTAACTGAAAGCCCAATGTGTACTTAAAGAATCTATACCCCAATTTGTACAGCAAACAGCTGGACACATTCAGAACATAAATAAAACGTATTTTGTTTTCATCTGAACATGCCAACCTATGTTAAAGAGTGCAAGCTAAGTAAACGGACTGAAAGGATGTACATTCTAAAATAAGAAACTCCAGAGTTTAAAGATACAAAAATACATTAAGCAAAACCAGCAATATTCTTTATAGTGCATACAAAATATTTAAACATTCAGTACATAGTGCTGGAGCAATTCAGCAATGAATGCTACTTGATTGATTATAACACATATGAAAAAATGGCTGGCATTAACTTGTATGCACGTGCCAGTACAATTTGAATCAGTGACTTTTTTTGAATAATCCTATATTTAGTTTAAAAAGCAGAAAGCACTGACACTATATTAACATAAAATGTGAATGTATTACACCTATCTAAAAAGGATTGTTTACATACACAAGCAATGTACATAGCATGATTTCAAATTTGCTAAACCTTTGACTTAACGTAGACTTAAAATTAATTTGTTTTTTAAACAAATTGGATTAAATTGAGTCACTTTTGTATTAAAGGTGGCACAAATTCATCCTATTTTTGCTCCTGGAGCTCTTATGTATCACTAGCCCTTTTTATGACAGATGGAGGGTGACAATACCCTCTAGTATCCCACTGTCACTTTCAAACACTTATTTGCATTCGTGTCTTACCAGCCCAAAACTGCTGAGAAATCTAATCTGATCAAGACATGACATGTTTGAAGTCATGGCTGGGCAAAAATACACACACATATAGAGACGTGAATACATACTCGTCCAACTGACAGTGCTAGCCTAGATACTAAAAGTTTTATGGCTTGTCAGAGAGAAACAGAAATTATATATGCATGGAGGATAATATAAGACCTGACCTCATGAGATAAATGGCTAAATGGAAGTTAGCTGATAATTAAAACTGATTTATTGTGTTAGAAGTCATAGCCCTGCCAGTTCAGCAATGATTTACATCTTTACATTAGTATTGTTTAAGATAAATATGTATTATATGTGCAATTATATAATTATGTGATCATATATGTATAATCACACTCACAGGAAAATTAGTAATCACATTTGTTTTTCACAGATTTGTATGGAGAAAAGTCATATTTCACAACAATAATCATATAAATTGTAGCTACAATACACAGTGCACATTTTAACCTTTGTTTATCTTTCTAATATTTTATTAATTTAATAAGGCAATATAATGAAGCTGTGCCCTCTCGAAACATGTTATGGGCTTTCTTGGTAATGTGGCTTGAATCAGTGACCAGCAGATTATCAGCCAATTACCTTAACTTCTAAGTCATCACTTATATCATTTAATATTGTACAGATCTATTCTAAAGGACAATTTAAGCTTTAAACTCATTACAAAAAAAGTGCTGTACGGTGGAACCTCGGTTAACAACCTCGGTTAACGAACCTCGGTTAACGACCACCTCCGTTCTGAAAGGTCGGTCGTTAAAACACATTTCTCCATAAGAAATAAAGGAAATAGAAATAATCCCAACCCCGGTTGACTCGCTAATATATGAAAATTACACATTATACAGGTATGTTTTAAAAATGAGAACAGTTATAATACAGTACACACGGAGTTAAATAAACATAAAAAGCATTTAAAGATAAGAAAACATTTAGTAAACAAGATAAAATGTACCGTTTTGACTGCGTGCGCAGGCATGAGTCGATGGGGGGGGATTTTCCTCCATTAGAATGTCTGTCATTGTATAATCAGGGGTGAATTCCCATCTCGGTCGCTTTCAGATTGAAAAAACGTGTCCAGTGTGTGTTGTTCATTTCGACCTGCCGTATTTCAGCCGTGATAACTGACACTCGCACGACTTGTTCAAACTTAGAAATCATGACTTTTTGGCCTCTGTATTTTCACTTTACTGCTACTATTATTCTGAATCTTCTTTAGAACCATGATCGAAGGCTATATTATTAAAATAAAGCATAAAAATCACTGAATTATTAGAATACGTAAAGATAAATTTAATAGACTGATTAAAGATAAATATTGTGATTGTATTAAGCGTAAATGACGTTTTGTCTGAGATGCTGATGACGTGTTGATGACGTAGCTGATGTATTGACGGTTGTTCTCTGAAATTTTGGTTGTTATGCGGGGCAAATTTTTAGCAAAATGTTTTGTCGTTATCCGAATTAGTCACTATCGGAGGCGTTCACTAACCCAGGTTCTACTGTATTTCATTCGCTGCCAGTCATGGAACATGTGTTTCTATTTGCTAACCCTAAATGTTTTGTGAGAGTCAAGGATCACACCGGGTTGCAATGAAATGAATTTTACAGGTTCGGCCAAAACAGACATACTAGGACCAAATACTTGAGTCCATATTACCTGCCAGAGTAAATTGATGATTTACAAGAACCAAACACTGTAGAAATTCATAAATTAAATACATCTCACTGTATTATGTACTATACTAGGGTGCTTATTTTCTAACGTGATATGGTTGTGGTATTTGACAGACTAGCAAGGGAGCAAATGCATAAATGTGGGGAAACAAAGATTTACTAATAACAAACACAAGGCACTACATCAATGCATACAACTTATGCTAAAGCTGAACTTGAACCAAACTTACACGAATTAAACAATTTACACATATACATGTCTTTTACATATACATATAAAAGACATATACTAAGCCACAGAAGATAAATTAAAACCCTAGAACATAAGTGTGAATACAACGGAGATTAATAAAAAGTCACAAATAAACCACATAGAAATAATCAGAGATAAATGGACAGTGTGTATACAAGAAACATGACTTTCACCGACAAAAATTAGTAACAATAATCACAGTCTTTTAAGGCAGTTATAACCTAATGACTTAGTTATTGGACTTGTAATCAGAAAGTCCAGCGCTGCCTAGTAGTCACTGGTTCTTGGACAATGCCAATGAATAATTGCAGTAATTTAATATCATGTCATAAGATCTAACATATCTTAAGACATAACAGACCAGAGATGCAACACAATAATACAATACAGAATTATTCTTGATGAGAAGCAAAAGAACAACAGTTTGGATTATCCCGACAGTTCTTACAGCAGAACAGCAAGGCAATGGCTCTTATTTAAAGAAAAAAGTAATTGATTTCACAGTGACTCTAAAAGCCAACCCCAGATGACGTCTGCAACTATTGCAACTATTTTTGACAACGGTTCCTTCAAGCAGCATCAAAGTCCCTTCAGTTTAAGCCACAGGGAAGCAAAAAATCACTAGCTGCATATTGAGCTTTGGACTCTGAAACTGTAGTACACAAGAAAAATAAACGAATCGAGAAGAAGAAGACATTGCAAGAAGTATTATTAAAGCTTTATAGTTGCTTCGGGCAGAACTTAAACATGACAACTGTTCCATCTCATAACATCAGTTTCAAAACAAGCCTATCTGAACCAAGGACGTCATCACAACTCTAATTAGAAAACACAGAAAATGACCCAGTAATGTTATAATTAGATCTTGTCAATGGATTTGGGTCACAACCCCTGATGTAGGTGGAGAAGTCCCTGTGTCCAAGATGTTCAATGATCTTACTTTAAATTACAATATTTATGCCTGAGAGTCTGATTTCTGCTTCTGCTATTTAAACGCATATAATAAATATACATAAATTAAGGGTGTACAATATGTTTTTCTATTTGGCCAATATATTTACAGCTTATCTAGTGACGGTAGTCTATTAGACTATGTTCGTTTTTATAACTGTCCAAGTAGATGTGCAGTTTTTAAAAAAATAATTCTTGCCATTCTGAGTCACCCACTATATTGTGCCACACTTCACCTCTCACCCACACTTTCTACTTCTTAGTACACTTGACCCCAAGTATTTAAACCTGTCCACTTTCATCATTTCAACCTTCTATAATTTAAGCTTTCTGCCACCCTTTCTTTTTCGATACACGTGAACTCCATTTTACACTTTTAAAATAATTATTTTAATTATTCTTCTTTCCAATGCATACTTCCTTTTCAAATTCACCTCCTTAACCTCCTCACTCCTGCAACAAATCACAATGCCATCCGTATACATCACATTCCATTAAGACATTTAGGCTAACCTTTAATGCAGTTCGCTTACATATTAACCCTGTCCATCATTCCTACAGCACATCTGTCCCACTGTCCTCTTGTTTATCCTGGACCAACCTCAAACGATTCTCATGAAACCTCAATTCTCTAAAACAATAGAAAGCACAGAGCTTATCTCTTGCTACTATAATGTAAGCTTACTCTAGATCTACAAACACACAGATCGACTTTATGTAACATTCCATGTACTCCTTAATCATCACTCTCAATGCAAACACAGCATCTGTTAAGACCTTTGCTGGCATAAGACTATAATGCAGCTCACTAATCCTTACCTAATTTCTCATCACAGCTTCTCACATTTTGTTCTACTGCAATCTCTCCATGAACCCACAAGAATGTCATAAAGACCCACTTCTTTATCACTCTTCATGCTTTTTATAGATGCCCTCACATCTTAGCTGATTTCTTCATCTATCTCAACTTATCTCATTTCAACTAAATTTGTACCACGCTTTTCTTCATCTATGACATCCAACAAATCCCTATCCAAACTGTACTCTCGAACCACTATAAAAGGTTACACTTTGTGGAGCGCATTTCCATGTTTTTCTTGAAAATTGTGTTCACTACAACAATTTTCATTTAAATGTGTTATACAAAATCTTTTACCGTATGTTCTTCTTAAGTCCTGCTTTTAGTATACTACATATACCCAAACTCTGCTCAATCTCTCTTTTCCACCAAAAATAAACAGTTCTGTTCTTGGTTTTTTCAACCATGGTGTTCTTTGGAGAGCCATTTTTTTAGAACCAAGCATGTGTCATCTGCAGTGCGCATTACATAACGCAAGTAAAAAGTAGCACAATTGTGGAGCATGTAGTGTACATGTGAGCATTTCTGCTGTTGTTAGAAAAACAAGTATTTTATTTATAACTATTGACAATAAAAAATTTAGATATGTTTATTATCATTGTTGCTTTGTTTAGGTCACTTGTGTAAGAGGCGTTCCTTCTTTGCTTAATTGCTCTACCATTTTAGTTAACTTACAGACGAAACCTTCTATCTCCTCCAGTTCACAACTTACTTGTGAAACATATGCACTGATAACACTCATCATTCTGACACTATCAGACTTTCTTTTTAGCTTCACTGCATGCTTAATGTGCTCTAAGAAAAGACCTATTCCATTTCTCCTCTTGCCCATACCATGATAGAATGGTTCAAATCAGTACCAGTTTGGCAGTTTTTTGCCAGATCCCCTCAATCATTTCTGTTTATCCAGGCTTGATCCAGACACTAAAAGTGAACTGATACAGAAACCCCTAGTGGCTAGGATAAGAGACCTATTATGCTGATGCTCAACATGGCCTTCCCAGGAAAATATGTCACATTGATAGCCGCGTTTGTCTCTCAAAAATCCCAATAAACACTTCTGCTTTTGTTTTTGCACTAGGTCCTAATTTTCGAGAAAGCAAACTGAGATGTTAAGTAATCTGTCCACAGCACAAGTTGTATTTGAAGTGTCTACATATTAACCCCTGAGGGTCATGAAGATTCAACAGTGGTTCCTACGCCCTGCATTGACAAAGACTTCTCTGAATTATTAAAAAATCAATTAAGCATTTATGCAGCTATAACAACCATCATGCTCAATGGATTCTCATCCACAAGCCCTCCATAAGCTATGTGGATCCACTGTATTTATTCTGCTTTCAAATACCTGTGACAACCAACTATAACCCTGATATCATAAACAGCATTAACTTTTCAGCTATTTAACTTACAGTAGTTGAATCCAACTTTGTTGAATTGGACCAGAATTAGACCTCCCTACATGCATCAATGAGCCTTGGATACCAATGTCCCTGTCGTGACAACTCTTATGATGTTTAATGGATGCTGATCACTGCAGACCCAGAACAAATCACGACAGCTGCAGTTTTGGCGACGCTCTCAACAAATCCTCTATGAATCACAACCCTGCCCTTTGGTCCCAAATTTGCTCAAATCCTCAAATTCCTCACAAAATGTCTGCCTGTACACATGGCATGAGGGAAAGCATCAATGTACACATGGCATGAGGTAAAGCATCAATATACACAGGGCATGAGGGAAGCATCAATGTGCACATGGCATTAGGTTAAGCTAACCATTAGAACAAAATAATTGTCTGTAGGTGGTGAAGAAACTATA
>JAOTRQ010099123.1:0-10312 GCA_028565875.1 Hoplisoma paleatum
TCTCTCTCTCTCTCTCTCTCTCTCTCTCTCTCTCTCTCTCTCTGTCTCTCTCTCTCTCTCTCTGTCTCTCTCTCTCTGTCTCTCTCTCTCTCTCTCTCTGTCTCTCTCTCTCTGTATTTTCCACTGTCCATGCCCCCACCCCTTGTTAATTAAACACTCTTTCAGATCATTTCCTCTCTGAAGTGCTAGTGGAGGCAGCAGCCATTAGTCAGAAAGCTCGACTATCTGCATTTCGCTGCTCGCCTCTGTGTGTATTAAAGTGAAATTCACCCTGTAATTATCCGCCTCTGCGCTGCCACCTGCCCCGATACCCCCACCACCACCATCACCTCCACCGCCTCCTCTGGGCACCGGCTAATTACGCTAATACAGAAAAGATCACGACTGCCTATGAAGTGAGCGTCATTATGTTCAAAATATTCGATAATAACACATTAGGCATGATTTTATTCTGATTAAAAACAGTTCCAGTCCAGTAAAGTGAGAAAGTGATGCAGGGAGTCACAGAGAAGTACAGAGGGGCACAAAAACTTTCACTTTTATACGTTATCAAAGATCTCAAAAAAGAAGAATATCAAGCCCTTAAATGACGTTAGTATAAAGATAATAATTTTACAAAATAAATAACATCAGACCCCCAAAATAAACAAATATAGAGCATCGTAGCACACAATTAACAGCACACCTTAAAAAGAACACCAGAATCCAACATGAATGTAAGCGCCCAAAACAAGAACATCAGACCCTAAAAAGAATGTTGACTCCAAAGAGCCATTAAAGCCTAAAATGAAAAAAAAACAGACCCCAAAAAGAACATCAGACCCCCCAAAAGAAGTACATAAACCCTAAAAACAATCTTGTGATGACAGGATGTGATGACCCCAGTTTTCCTCTTGCACCTGTAGACGAGCAGGTGACAGAGCGATTAGTTGATTAGTGCAGCGTCCATATTGCATTATGGGTAATAGCTCTTAAGAAAGCTTAGATTAGCTCCTCTTTGTATCATTCAGCATTAAACAAATTAACCTTTTCCTGCTCGTCTGAGTGTAAAATCTCCAGATTTGGAAGCTCTATAGGGCCCCAGGGCCCGAGGCGTGGGGTCACTCGCATCGCCTCACCCTCTAATCCCTAAAACATAGTTTAAACCCTTTACTGAGCTTATTATTGCTTAATTAATCAGTTTTAGGATCTATAGATGCTCATTGTACAGGCGCTGCGGGAGCAGGACTCATGCCAGGCCGGGTCACGATGAACTCCAGCAGTAAACACCAAAAGAAAGCAAACACAAAAGCTGCTCACGCCTCCGGAGCTTCCTCACAGAGGAAAAGCTCAAAAGCACTTTTGTCCAGTTCCAGCTTTTTGTTCCATGGTAAACCGCGGCTAAACACATAACGGTACGTTTGTAGAACATTGAGTGAGTGGATTTCCCATCAGAAAACCACTCACATGCATAGAGATGCTGAAACTCCCATTAGAAAATCATGAATCATTTTATTAATGAATAAAATACTGGTTTTATTTATACAAATGCTTGGTCCAGCAAAAAAAAAGATGATTTCAAAAATGTACAAATCCAGAACTGGCCGGGTGGAAAGCCCGACACTTTGGGTCAAACTGTGCCAACATGAGTTATGTCCAGATGAACGACTTCCTCTTCACAAACCAAACTCAGTCAGCAACGTCTTTAATCTCATTCCACCTACAATTGTGCCAAAACTGAATAGAACTGAGTAAAATGTAGTTCATAGCTTAGTTTTGCTTTTCATTTCGAACTCAAAGAGAAAACCACGATTGTTCTCTCCGAACACATTCCCATGAGGTAACTAATCATCTTTTTTTATCTGCTCAAATAATAATACTAATAACTGCTACAATACCCAAATAAAATAAATAAATGAAAAAAAATTAATATATAATTATAATGATAAAAACAATAACACAGAATTTTTTTATAATAATATAAAACTATATTACAATATCAATACAAATATTATACAATAACAATAACAATCAAGAGCAAATTAATAAAAAAGAATTGAGAAAAAACTGACAGATCCATATACAGTCAATTGAACCACAAGTCAATTGGACCACCGGGTAATCGGACCAGCCACTTATTCGGACCGAATCCTATAATACTGAAACAAATCCTGTTATATACATGTAATGTTATTGGTGTATTTGGACCAAAATTCTGTTTAATCGGACCAAAGAACGTGACAACCAATAAGAAAAAGAAGCCACAAGTCAGCATTAGAGCGACTGCAAAGTGGGTCAGCTAGATGTGGGAGGATTTCTGGGCATCCTGGTAGAATTTATGCTTTTATGAAAGCTTAGGAAATCTGAAAAGTTGTGTTGACAAGAGCAAAACCAGCGGAAGGTGAACATGCCCACCACTTTCTTTGCTACAACGAAGCACCCAGTAGCCAGCGAGGTTATTCCATCTGCATCTCAGCTTTTCTGCTAAATGAAGTCAAGTGTAAACAAGAATTTTCAGCAACATATGCAAGGAATTCCCTCCTGTCAATGAAGATTAAACATTGTATTGTAGACAGTTAATTTTTTAATGAACAAAAATTGTAAGCAACAAAAGTTCTTGATTAATAAACATTTAATTTGTTACATAAATTCTAGCATGTGGTCAACCGGATCTGACTGTAACTGTATATAATTCAAGTAATAATAAAAATAAAGATTATAAATAGAAGGAACATCAATAGCGGCAATATCAATAACTTATATAATATAATAACTTATAAAATATTAATGTAAGTTGAAGCATAATTACGGAACGATGGCTTAGTGGTTAGCACTGTCGCCACACAAGTCCCAGGTAAGGCAATCTGGCTCTTTCTGTGTGGAATTTGTATGTTCTTCCAGTGTCTGTGTGCGTTTTTTGCGGGTTTCTTACCACACGTAAAAAATAATTGTTGAAGTAACTTTGTTTCGTGACATTTTAATGTTTTGTTAAGTTTTAATCAATAAACATTACTCATTGAGCTGAGTATACTGATGTGTAGTTTCAAAGCTCTGATAAAACTACAGGATTAAAGCGGAAAAGCGTCATCATTGAGCGACCACGTCTGACCGCAGCTTTTGTGTAGATCTTCGTTAGTTTGATATTTTACTTGTATTACAGCAAAGACGATATATAATTTATATTAATATATATAATTATTATCTGTATGTTGTCAGATTATTATTTTATGTGTAGAGTTTTGGGCTCGCAGGTGAGTAAATCAGCGTTTTGTTGCTTATTTAGACCTAAAAACACTGACACTGAGGTCACAGTGTTCACATGAACCATATCATGCAGCTCAATATTGTTTATTTATCGCTGAAGAATGAAATGCAATAGTCATTATCGCTATATTTAGAATATAATATTAAAATAGAAAGTTTTACATGATCTGGACCGAACCTTGAAACTGTAAGTGTAATAAATTAATCCATTATCTAGTTGTACTAGTGTCCTATTAGGCACAATGTGCGAATACACTTTACCTCTGCAGAAAAATTCCACGCAGACACGGAGAGAGAACATGCAAAATCCACACAAAGAGCCTTGGCTCATCTCACCCAGGAATCGAATTGAACTGAACCATGGACTTCTTGCAGTGAGGCAACAATGTTAACCGCTTAGTGCCACCTCACTGTGTAGTTTGTATGGTTTCTTCTCACGGTCCAAAAACATGTCAGTGAGATTAATTAAGGAAACAAATAAAATATAATTGATATAAACTTGTGTACTGATGTATCTTGTGTGTAATGAAAAAATATCGGATGTAAACAAAGCATAAAATGTGGCGTTAAAAATCATAATAACACTTTAATATTGTGCACTTCAAAGGACTTTTCATTTGCTAATGGTATTAAAAACGACAGTTCTATACTGTCTTGAATCTTTCCCAGCATCGTGCATGGAACATACTTAAATTTAGCAGTGCTTATTGTTTTGCAGTGCACACTTTTAATTAAACGGACTGATAATTACAACGTGCATCGTACATTTAAGACTGCTTGCATACCTTGTTATCCAACGTATTATCTACTTATTATTTAGTTTCTTATATTTGCTTTATTTTATTCCCTAACTAGAGCACAGTGAATCTCTGTGTAGTTTTACTTCTGCTACCCATGAGGAGCAGAGATATACCATAGTAAGAATAGTGAGATTCTTTTGAGGAGTTTGTATCTTGCCGTTGCAAAGTTGCAGCTTCTAGAGTTGGAGGAAGCATGTGCTAGGCAGAATGCACAAAATTAAATAAAACTCAGTAGTGAAGACAATTGACTAGCATGTCTTGTTCCTGTCCACAGAATGGCGGTTGGATTCCTGAGGCTGACCTTGAGTCGGGCAGTGATGGTCCATCGTGGCTGTAAAAGTTTTTGCAGTCTCCTCCTGTGTAAAAATCCCCGCTCTACCTTGCCCATGTTGAGTCATCTGGGCTCGACGCTGTATCAGTTAGTCTGGCTCTCCACTGCAACGAGTGACAGCAGCGGCCCAGAGGAGACAGAACCTCCAGAGAAGAAGAAGAAGAAGAAAAAACAAGACCCAAAATCTCGAACTACTATCGGCAGCGTGGGCAGGAAAATCCATCATCACCATTTGCTGCTGCTTGATGAGCACGGTGTCAACATGGGCATCATGCATCGTGCCGACGCCCTAAGGCTAATGGATGAGAAAGGGCTGAAGCTGGTTCAAGTGAACGAGTACGCAGAGCCACCCGTGTTCCGACTCATGAGCGGGAAGCAGATTCACGAAGAGCAGATGAGGCTCAGGGAGAAGCAGAAAGCCAAAATTTCAGGTGGGTGGCAGGCAGTCCCCCCGAGACAGTCATGGATTTGTTTCCCATTTCACATGCAAAGACTTCTACCAAGCTTGGTCAAATGGAATTGTATGCGGCGTGTGCAGCACGGATTCAGTAACGTCATGGTGGGTTCTCACAGCCATACTGTCTGGAGCCATACTGATGTGCATCCCACAGTGCAGGGAAGGATATATAGACTCCAAACAACCATCAAGGTTCTTCCACAGATACTCACCAGTATAGTATCGAGAAGTCTCAGTCATGTTGTTCCAACCGGTGCAGGACATTTGTAGTACACTGAAGATTAAAACAAAACTAGAGTGTTCACCCTTTATTGTGTGCCCCCTCAGGTCCCGTGCAAGTGAAGGATCTGACACTGTCCGCCGACATTGCCCTGCATGACCTGGACACCAAACTTAAGTTGGTCTCTCAATGGCTGGAGAAAAAACATCATGTCCGACTGACAGTGAAGGGACGACATGGCGAGAGCGCTCTGGTAAGAACAACCAATGAAATCTACATGATAATAAAGTCTGATTAGGGAAATTTGGCTCATATATGCTAATAAAGTTGCATATATTTTTTCGGTCTGTAGGATTCGACCCTGGATGAGATGGTGGTAGGTCTGACTGTACCGTTCGGCTTTATCTCTAAACCCAAACTCACCCATGAGGGTCGGGCGGCCTCCTGCATCTTGCGCCCACCATCCACCAAAGAACTGCAGCAGCAGGTAGCAAAGAACAGAGAGGAAAAAACGGCCGCGGTATCCGAACCCGGGACAGGCACTGACTCCCAGCAGCACTGACCACATTTGACGCTTAATGGACTGACTGATACATTTTCATTTTCTTCATTCACTCATTAATTTTGGTACATTTTGACCTCTATTGTAGAAAATGCAACACATTTAAGAAAATGATCAAACGTGATTTGATACCAGGATCTTTGACTATGCCGGGATCAGTGATGCATCATTAAGTTCTCTAGAGTTTAGTTATCAAACCATATTTTTTTGAGTCGTTTCAGTGCCTTCCGTTGCAGAACCTTTGTTTCCAAAAACTGTCTTATAATTGTTTACCAGGTTGGGATGTATATTGTATTGCATATTATGTGATGCATTTAAAGCACAGAACAATAGGCGAATGGTCTGGTCAGTTAAATGTTGTTGAATATTTTAAAATTAATATCCGGGAAAAAAAACATGTATAGCTCGTTTGGGGATTCAGTTTTGCAGTATTTTTGCTTTTTAAAATTAAACAATAAACTGTAAAAGAAGATTGGTTTGTGAATGCTTGACAAAACTGTAAATAAATCATTAATATAATTTGTTTTTTTGTCTGTACTCCTTTATTCTTACATACAGAACAGCTATTTAGTGATTAACTGTGCAAATTATGTAGCTAACCCAGCAGTGTAAACCAGCTATATCTGCACTGTATAATACTGTGCTCATTTGGTGTTGCCTTACGGGCCAAATATAATCACAGGTATAATTAAGGTACTGGGATTGGGATCAGAAGGTCAAGCACCACTATCACAAAGTTGTCACATCTGGGCCCTTAAACCAAAATTGCTCAAAAAAGTGTTCGACCGTAAGTCACGTTGGATAAACGCATCCGCTAAATGCTGAAAATGGAACTGTAACATGCAAATGAGGCAGTTTATCACATACACCAAAATTGATTTTTGATTACTTGGACAAGAAAAATTGCAAAGACAAGATATGTTTGCAAGCTTCAAATGAGTCAATTATGTTTATGTGACCAGTGTTTAATTTTTTTCGAAATAAAATAATTTTTTCACCATTTAACTGACTAAAAAAGCAGATGATTCTCAGCTACAACCAGTCAAACCGTTTCTCTTTTCAAGCTATGCCCCCAACACCCGCCTCCCATCTCTGAAATCAAGATGACAGATATATAACAGAACAAAAATAGTCAACCATTCTATGTGACTTTTAACGTCATCTTTAATACTATTCATTTTATCCTTTTTTTTACATATTTGTCATTACACAAAATTCATCAGTACACAAGTTTATAGCACCGAATGTAAATCCATATAGATAAAAGAACATACAAACTCCGGACAGAAAGTACCCAGATCCTTCTCGTCTGAATAGGCCCGCATTTGTTTACTCCAAAGACTAATCATAACTAACTGCCTGTTGATCAGTCGTGAGTCACTAACTCCAGTGGTTCCAGTATGAGAATGATTGTTTCTTCCATATCTAAAGGATCGGGAACGGGATCCTCCTCTGGGACTTGTGACATCACTTGACCATGGCTGCTATTGGGTTGTGTTGGTGTAATTGGTGTGAGTGCGCAGTGATCCTGTATGAGAGGTTCTGATACACTAATATGATTGTCATCGAGAACGGTTTCTGACTGGCCCGACTCAGAGTGGGTAGCAGGAGGGGTGGAGGGTTTTATTTTGCGTTCTCTGGGTGGTTTGAAGCCACTCAGCCGAGAGGCTAAAGATCTTCTAGGACGAGGTTTCGTCTGGAACACAAAGGAACACATTTTATTATTTAAAAAAAGACATCATCATAAACAATGTAATATATGTAAAACAAGGTTTTAATTTACACTTGGATCTCTACTGTTCCAAAAAAAAACACTCCAAACGCAAACACTAATGCATCTGATTTCTATAAATGAGTAAAAAAAATTGTGTCAGGAAAATTATCTGTTTGGATTTCTCCCCCTTGTGACATAATAATAAGGGAATTTGTGAGGTTCAGCCACTAGATAAATTCGCCATTGGACTGCCAATGTACCAGCAACATTAACTAAATATCTTGTCTAGTATGCAAACCAAATCACGGCAGACTTCTTAAAGAACCAGAGATATGCAAGTACTTTCAAATAATAAGTTTGGTTTTTCTTGTGCTGCTCAGCATTAACTAGCTTGTTTGTGTTTTGCCATTGAGCGCAAGCTAACACTAACAACTGCTACTTTAAAGAATTAAAAAAATATATAGTTAATAAAAATAACAGTGATAGTACTACAGTAATAAACGGAGTACTATTGCACTCAACATGACTACATATTTACATGGTTATACATACAATATAAATATTGAATATAAGAATTGCCTGTTTTTTCCGGTCAGGATCATGGATCACACTGTGCCGCTGTAGACTTTGCTGTGGTCAAAAACAAAAAACAAAATTGTTACCCAAAAATATTGAAACTTTTATTTAAACAATAGCAATCAGCTCATTGTGTATAAAATGATGAACTTTTGAGATGTCGTATTCCAAATTCATGCAGATTATTATCTCGGTGAGAGTGTTACCTGAAACACCTGCACCCTTAATAAAGCATAATAAAGATAAAGATAAAGCATAATAAAGATATAGAGAGTAGCACTACCTTCATGGAGAAGCTCTTTCCACAACCAGGCTGGGTGCAGGTGAAGGATCGTTCCTGCTCGTGAAAGGACAGGATGTGGCTCTGCAGGTTAAACATCGTGGTGTAGGATCGCTCACATCCCTCTCTCGGACATCTGAGGACCTGCCGGGACTCTAAGTGAACAATCTGGTGCTGCTTCAAGCACCAGTTACCCCGAAAAGTCTTCTTACACACCTCACACTGCACTCTAACTACACAGAGAGAGGATTACAGTAAGCTATATCCTTGCTTGTCTAGGCTTTACTTATATTTTTATTTATTCTTTTTGTACCAACGTGTTCTTTACGATGTTTGGTGAGTTCAGTCCAGTTCTTAGCGACAAACGTGCAACCGTCAACCAGACACGGATAACCTGTTATCATCCAACAAAAAATTCTAGCTTAACATTTTTACACAATTAAAAAAAACACTAATTCAATTGTACTGATGTTTTTGCACTGGCTTCAATCATCTATTAAAGTTTTAAATACTTTTTAACCACTGCACTTTTTACACATTTAGGATTTATTCCGCCGCATTTAACTTAACCTCTAGAGACCCTGCGTCCTCATATGAGGACATTACATTTCTGGTTCTCTGCACCATTGTACCTAAAAATTTTTTACCTCATATGGACACACTGCCCGTACCACCTAGTGGTCATATGACAACACGCAATTGATTGAACACAAGATGGCGACAATCCCACTATAAAGTTTCTAGCCAGTCCAGACAAAAACATGCAAAAATACTAATCGAATTTTATTTTCAAAAGTTACTTATTTATGTACAATAACATTAGCACTTGTTTATGTATTCTAATGTTTACAGTTTCAATCAAACACTTTTGTTCTTTGTTAGTCAATTATTTCTTTATTTTAGACCTACTGTCTCCATACGAGGACATTGTTTTTTCCAAAAACGGCTTCATGTACAAAGACAAAATTAAATTTTTATGCTTGTTAGGTCCTACTAATCCCAAATAGCTAGACGAAATAAAAAACGCACATCAGGGAAAAGTCTGGGTGTCGGGAGGATAAGAGTCTTTAATTGTGAATAAAAGTGTCCGCTAAGTGACACTTTTTCCTGTCATGAGTGCACCATGTGTTTGGCATCTTCCTGGCAATTCCATCAGTGTCAATCAATGTTAAACAAGTTATTTATAAGTTATATTTGATACAGGAGACTTTTAGCCTGTATGGCATGCTCATAACCTTAGCATAGCATTGCTATTAACGTTCTTATGATGGACTCATTTCATTAGTGAACTTGACTTTAAGTGACTTACATGTTTCTTTTAAGAAATAGCTCTTCCTGTCGTCCTCCTCCTTTTCCCCCCCTGCCGTTCTCGCTGGCTTTCAACACCCGTGTGTGTCAAGATTCAGGAGGCAAGATGAGATTTTTATCATTTTAACGAATCTGATGCCTTTTCTTTCATCCCTTGTATTTTAACAGGTTGTTAAACACTTATTTTTTATTAACAAGTAAATTTATTCAGTAATTTTTTTTAGAAAAATACAGATTTCACTAGTCCATATATTCATCTGCCTGTTTTTAAACCCACTGCTCTGCTCTCAATTCAAGACATTAAATGAAACGCAGACCTGCCAACCTTGAATGCTTTTTTTATTTGCATAATGGACACACAGTCCATAGAACTCGAGAACCTTCCACTTGAGATGTTCAAGAAATAAAAGTCAACCGTGAATAAACATACTTTCACATAAATGTGCAAAAATGAAGAAGCATAAATGAAATTCATTTCCAAGTTTTTAATGTACGAGCAACAAAAGTCGATCTCGGTGGCAAACGCGACCATTGGAGTCGATCAAGACTTTCCAAGTAACTGGAGAACTAAATATCTTAGGCTAGAAGTGCGGTAATTGGTTGCCATTCTGTATATATATATATATAGGAACTGGGAAAACAGACGATAAACGAAAAGATAGATAGATATATAAATATTAGTGGTGGGACTCGATTCAAAATTTTAATCGACTTAATTACAGGGTCTGTAATTAATTAATCGCTATTATTTTGCTACTAAAATGTTGAATGAATGCACGTATATTCTTAATAACAAACATGTTTATTGCTTTTTGAAATGT
>JAOTRQ010099142.1:0-10311 GCA_028565875.1 Hoplisoma paleatum
GTGTGTGTGTATAAGTGTATACTGTTCTGAAAATGCAGAATATAAACAGGTTATAACTAATGTAAGTAAATACAGTTATGAATGTACAGACTATGGACTAATGTCTTTATGTTAGGATGAACTGTGCCTGGTTGAATAAAATGTCTAAAGTTTTTTACTTCGGTATACATTTTAGAACAAATATTTTTCCTTGTTAAAGAGAATTATTTATATTTGTTGCCTAAATCCTTCATACTGTTCACTGGTCTAATAAGAAAGGGTGAAATGTGTGATGTTTACAGCTGATACATTTTTTTCACATAATGCCTCAGCATTCCTGGAACAGAGTTTTAAAACCCAACATGAAATATGTTTTGTGTGTTTGTTTGAAAAGATTATAGTTAATTAAAAGCAATAGAATAGTAGATTTAAATAGAAGATTTACTCCATCTACAAATGTGGGGATCAACAGAGCAAATGTGGCCAAAGAAAAGAGAGAAATTTTATTATATTAAAAATCTTCAAAAGTCTCCAAAGCACAACCATATTCTCAACCATAAATAACCATAAATAAGCGTAAGAAAATAATTTACTAACTTTTTATACATTTTCACTATGAATAATGTCCCAACGGTTAACCCAATCATTTCAGTGAAACACACACTTACAAACTAGTTAACACAGACTATGGGGCAGAAATGAGCATACGTGCCCGGTGAAGTGGGCAGCCCTAGCCATGGCACCCAAAGAGCAGTTAGGGATTTGGTACCTTGCTCAAGAACACTTCAGTCATGACCTGCTGACTCAAATCAAACAGGTGACCTTTTTGATCATAAGTCAGTTTTCTAACCACCAGGTCAAGGCTGCCCCGAGAGCGTTAAGCAACTTTATGCAACACTTTAAAAATGAGGAATTTCACCTCACAGATAGTTCAAATCGTAGATGTCGAATTTGCATGTTCTCCCTGTGTCTGTGTAAGATTTACTATGGGTGCTCCGGTTTCCTACCAGAATCCAAAACATACTTTTAAGGTAAATTAAAGATAGAAAATTGTGCATAGTTTTCGTGTAATGATGAATCGTATCTAATGAATAATTGTTTCCTACCATAAATATTACCAAATATTTTTTAACTTTAAGTGTAGAATCTTAAAGAAATAAATTAATTTAAAATGGAATCTCCATTATGGCATATTTTGTACAAGACATTTATCTTTAAGGGAGAAATAAGGGCAATTTTGAGTGATGCATCCATGTCCCGGGTTTTAACATGCTCTGTTTCCTGTATTTTGGTTACTATGGGAGATTTAATCCCACACAAAAAGACACTAGAACGGCCTATTTTGTTTACATTCTGGACACAAGATAAATCAATACACATGTTTATATCAAACACAGTCATAAAAAACCTTTTACATCTCCAACTGCGTATTTGTAGTGTTGAAGGAAACCAGAGCACTCAAAGAAAACACACTCAGACCCAGGGAGAACATGCAAAAATGCATATAGAAAGAATATTTCGTCAAGACAGAAGCATGTTTACCACCATTTTATCACATTTTGGAAGGGGGGGGGTTGAAAAAAAGGTTCTATAAGTTTGATGTTTCAATTCATATTTGTAATACGTTTGCAGTTCTCTCATTCTGCTCTTTATTCTGTATCATCTATTTTAAATAGCAGACACATCTGGAATGTAGGTAGGCTGCTTTTGAGATTGTAGAATAGAATAATTTCAAATATATTGCATGTGAATTGTGTACAGAATTGTATAAAACAATTTAATAAAAGAACGAAAGGAAAAATGCTAATAAAAAGAAATGCTTATTTAAAACCACTGAGTAAATAATAAAGAACACATTCTAACATCCGTGTCACTGTTAGTCTAATCCTACTGTTTGGGAAATGTCTCCATGTGAACAGCACTTAAACATGCTCAGATTTCAATATTTGTGTGATTATGAGAGACTTACTCTTCCACACAAACATACTTTAAGACTTAAGACTCCTTAGACTCAAACTGACTTTGAGTTGTGATTTAACCTCATGTCCAAAACATTGTCCCAAAAAATATAGATTTTGACTACAAGCATAGCACATTGTGACATGGCTACTGAAGATATCTACACAGTACTCTACATATAGGTTTCTCAATAACCTGTTTGTGAAAGAAATATGAAAAAAAACATACAACAAGATAATGGTTATCCTTAGAATGTCATCCAAATCCCTTAACATTTCTTAAAAGTTGCTAAATATCGTCTTTAGTGGAAGGGTGACCACAACAAAAACAGAGGATTCTCAAGATGTGTCACTCGTGTTCACACGTGCTGATTGGTAGATAGTCGAGAAAAGTTGACTTTAAAAGGCAAACTCAGTGTCACTTGTGATGTATAAACTCAGAATCATTTAGACTTGGAAGACGTTTTTTACTTTTAGGTATTTTTGATTTCAATTCATGAATGGACATTTCTAATACATTGTTTTAAAAAGCATTGCGAGTGTTTAAACCCACTTTCATAATGACATTTGTGTTTTATTCTGCAGTCTTGAGAAGCCATGAAGATCGTGCTAGTCGCAGTGTGTTTCATTGGACTGTGCTGTGCAGTTCTTGTAAGTATTGAATGTCTGCATAATACTACATATAGTAGACAAAGAAGCTATTAATGCATTTATGCTTAAATTTATATGTTATATTTTCTCAGCCTGATGATAAGCATGAACGAGAGAAGCGTTCATCAAGCGGCGAGGTCTGTAGTACCAATAGCTTACAAGTGTTTAATACAATTATGTCGTCTGTTACCTATTTACCTAATACACCGTTTTAAAGCATTAACACAGCGTGCTTTACACGTGGGCTAAATGTTGTATGTGTTTGTGTGTATATTTTTTAGTACAACAATGGAGGACAATTTATGTCGCCATACATTCCTTACTACAACAACAACAACGGTGGCAGCGACTTGTTAAATGCCATTCTGCCGTTTCTCCTGTTACAACTGATTCCTGCACCCGCTCCAGCTCCTGCTGCTACTACTGGCTAATTATTAAACATTATTAATGTTTGAATTGTAGTTGACTTCTTAATAAAAAAAAATAATTACATTGCAAATGTATGCTTGTCACTGGACAACCCTTTAAGTTTTTTTAGGTACTGGCATCGAAACTGTCTAAAAATTTTGTCTACACTGCATATACAAATGCTTATTGTCTTAGTGACTTAGTGAAAAAGGTCAGATACAATCACTTGTGTCACATCAGTAAGTGTGCAGTCACAAGATGGAACATCTAAATTTGTAGGAATCAATGGCACAATTAAATTTAAGCAGTTTAACCACCTATCATATGAATCCATAGCCTTATAATAACAATAATAATAATAGCGGTGGTGTGGTGGCTTAGTGGTTAGCACGGTCACCTCACAGTCTGATTCCCGTGTAGGGCAATTGGAGGTTGTCTGTTTGCTGTTTGTATCCAGATCCGTGTGGGTTTCCTCTGGATACTCAGGATTCTGCCCACAGTCCAAAGACATGCAATCAGGCTTAATGGATATACTGAAATTCTCTCTCTCTCTCTCTCTCTCTCTCTCTCTCTCTCTCTCTCTCTCTGTGTGTGTGTGTGTGTTTGTGTGTGTGTGTGTGTATGTCTGTAGCTTGCAAGAGATTGGTGACCTGTTCAGGTGTTTAGTGTATTCGCCCTGTGTGTGTGTGCCACACTAAATATGATTAAGTACCAGTAAAACTAGATAATGAATAGATGGATAATAATTATAAGCTGCATTTATATAGAACTTTTCACAACAACACGCACAAAAAACCTCACATACAATCTAGCATGTTGAGGATAAAATTTGTTGAAACTATGGTGAAGCGGTAAAGCACTGGAAACTGTAAAAACATAGCATGTTACTAAATTATCTGGCATGTTAGAGAAATGTACAGTATTTAAAAAGTGGTCCAATAAGAGAGCCCTTGAGCATCTTATAAAATGGATAATCTATGGGAGCCTTGTTTGTTAGTAATGTAGGGTTACAACCAACTAACATGAGTGAAATAAGAATATGATGGTGGATAAAATGTCCTACAGTTTGCTGACATTTCAGATTGTTTCAAAATAACCAAACCATCATAAACCCAGTCTCCTTCGTCATTACCCAGTGTGAACATAACACAAATATTGGATCTATAGAAGTGAAGGATGTGAAACTGTTTTAACATTTAAAGTTAGTTTTTTTTAATTAAACAATATAGTCAAACATAATAATTAAAAATCCACCACATGTTGAAGAGCATGGACATTCCAAAACCCACTACTTCATATGGTACTACTGAAATAAAGGCTAGGCTTTTAAAGAAATCTTCAGTCTGCAATCAACCAATCAGCAAAAACCGTAATACAGTGGTACGACATATAATCTGCTTATTTAATTGTGGGCAGTTTCTGCATCAGACAATATTAAGCAATTTTAACTTCACCCAACAGTTAGGAAATGAGAAATGATTCAGATAATCCTCATTTGTATGCTACACCCAAACATTATTATTATTTCAGTGATTGCTTTATTTACCTCTTTGAGTTAGGTTAAGTTTTGAATGTTTGAGACAAATGTTCTAGAAACATTTCTCTTTATAAAAGGAAGTATATTACCCAGGCGTACCATAAGTATCCCGAGTAGCAAAATAATTTTGAGCACTGACAGGTGAAGTAAATACAATAACGGTGACAAAGACTGATATGGGATCTGTCATAAAGATTTATTCACTCTGTGATCGATCAGCATTTATTAAAGGGCACCCAAGGTGACTTTTTCCAGTTAAATCATTAGTTTCATGCTGGTTTAGGAAATTTCCCATTGGGGATGAATAAAACACTCTTTAGTTTAAACAATACATTGAGTCATTATCGGGTGAAGGCAAGCTGGTTCTTTCTGCTGCCCTTGTGGTCTGTAGCATTTGCAAGCTCGTGAGTCGGAACCCTGAACACAATATTTTTTCGGTGAATACTCAGAACACTTTCTAGGAGCACTTTTTCCCAGTACAGATCGGGAGTGGTGCTTCCATTTGGTGGCAAACAGCACTCAGAATAAACAAAATTGCTTCTCTTCTTCTGTGTTAGTTCAGATCAGATTTTTCGACAGTAGATCATCATTTAGGAATGATAAAGTTCTATCTGACATTTGTCCAAAATGATTTCATTAACATATTCTTATTATGTGTCTCAGACAATATTGAGCAATATCTGCTTCCCTCAGTGGCTAGAAACAAATGAGGAAATTGTAGTGGAGTAATGAAGATAATCTGATTTTATCATCTGCACAAAGCTGTATTACACGCTACACAAATATTTAACACAGTCTTTCAAGGGCAATTAATCTTCATGTCTGTGGGCAAGCAGTAGCCAAGTGGGTAAGAATTTTCACTAGAAATCAGAAAGTTGCTGGTTTAAGCTCCACTACTGCCAGGTTGCTACTGTTGGGCTGCTGAGCAAGGCCCTTTAAACCTGGTTCATATTGTCAGTGTAATGTAATCACTTTTAAAAAAGCCATCAGCTAAATGTAGAAACTGTGAATGCGGGTTACCATCTATGCTTTGTAAACGGTGAAGAAAACACCTGCAGCATGCAAACATGCTACTGACGCGACACGTTACTTAATGGAACAACAAGTTAAAAGTTTATTTAATGTTAAAATAAAGACTCACTAAAAACCCAAGATATTTATTGTTAACTTGTGTTAAATATATAATATTTAATGTTAACTTATCGATTGTGTGTTGATACACCTCAAGACCATCATCGAAATCTTGCAAAACAATACAAAAACGTTGAGACATGGACAATTTAGAATGATAGCCCAATACATTTGCGTATTATTTTATGTGAACTAAAACAATTATGTATGGTTTTTATTATTCATAAAATAGTTTTTTTTTTTAGCTTATTTACACAGTGATTATTGATTGCCTCTGTCCAATATGTAATCCCACTTTGCCCAATCAACATGCATCTATGTCTGAAAATAAAGGATAATAATTAATAATAATATATTTTATTAATATTTAAGGCATATTTTATGTACAGTAGTTTTTGTTTTGATGGTTCATTTGTAACACAGATTTGTGCGGACTTATAAAATCAGATTATAATAATTACTCCACTCTAATTATCTGAATTGTTTTCTAACCGTTGTGAGAAGCTGGTATTGCTCAATATTGTCTAAAACTGAATGTTTACTGTGTGATCATCCTGTCTCAGTGTAATATAATTAAGGCTGATTGGTCGAGCCCAGAGTGAATAAATCTTTATAAAGCATCCCACATGCATATAGCAGAATACCAGTCTTTGACAAACAGTTGTTTGATCTGTTTCTGAAGGTAGGTTTTGTTCGAACATTTACATTTTTTAAAAAGATTTAGTCAAATCTGTAAATGTTTGGATTAATTTTGTATTGTAACAATTGTGTGTTTATGTTTTAACCACATAGAGCTTTAAAGACAATCATGAAGATTGCACTAGTGACCATGTGCATTATTGGACTGTGCTGTATCATTCTTGTAATTATTAAACTGCTATTCCAAATAAAGTCATATCGTGAAAATGATAAGCTTTGAATTAATTTCTATTATTATAATACAATTATACTCATATATGTGTGATGTTTTCTCATAGGCAGATGACGTGCATGAACGAGAAAAGCGTTCATCAAGCGACGAGGTTGGTATCACTGCAGCACAGAAGAAGTGGTCTACAGAGCACCCAAGAGTTGCTTGTGACTGGAATGGAGAATAACAAAGTGCAGATTACATGCACATTTAGTATGCATAACATGTAAAATATGAATGATCACTTTAGTATACAACAGAATTTTTGATTAAATATATATTTATTGTAATAGTATATATATATATCTGTGTATCTGTGTATTTCAGTACAACAGACGAGCATTTTATCCCTACTACTACAACAACAACAACAACTATGAGAACTTTTTCAGATATCTGCTGCCAGTACTACTAGCACGACTGGTTCCTGCTCCTGCTGCCCCTGCTGCTCCTAAGCCCCCAGCCAATATCACTACTGAATAATAAAAGCTGAACTGAGATGTAATCTAATGTTCAAAAGCATATATTTTTTAAAATAAAGACGTTTACCATGCAATTGTTTACTGTGTAGCATTCAGTTGTTTGAACTCTTACATGTAATTAATCATGAACAATGATAAATACTACATAGAATTAAAATACTACAGGTAATAGGTGTGTAATTTATATTAAAATAAACTTGAAAATTAACCCTACAACATTAATATTAAAATTAGTAACATCTTCACTAACATTGCGTATATTTTACCAGGTGTAAAGTGACAGATTTCAACACACAAACACAAACATCAGGTAAATTTTACCAATAATATATGTTCCTCTCTATCACTAACATCGGGTGAAAATGACTACACAAAGTCCCACCGAGTAACTCAGACATCAGCAACACAATGAAGATCACACGACAAAAATTGTATGGGTGAAAATCACCCAGCGTTCGTGCGCTTGTGTTAATGAAGATAAAAAATCCTCAAATGATGCTGTTCAATGAAATTCAATGCATTATTATTATTTCCTTTTTATAACTTATTATAAAAAAGAATAAATCATTCAGTATCAGTCTGGTACAGCTAATGCAGAAAAATGCATCAGACATTTGAAATGAAATCTTTGGGTGTAACATACAAATGAGGATTAACTCTTGGGCTAATTTGGCCTCACTAAATCTTGTTTGGCCACAAAAACCCCTGGTTGTGTCATTATATCATGATAGATGCTGATTGGTTCATCATAGACGAAACATTTCTTTAAAAGTCAAACCCCTTGCTACTATAATATTGCCAAACAGACACTACTATTGCTACTACTACTAGAACTACTACTACTACTACTACTACTACTACTACTACTACTACTACTACTACTACTACTACTACTACTACTACTACTACTAAAAACGGTAAGGTTGATTATATTTGAATCCTTAATTGTCTTCATAAGATAATATGTCTTTTGAGATTTGTGTTTTCTTTAATACTAGAAAGGAAAATCATGAAGATTGTGCTTATTGCTGTGTTCATCATTGGACTTACCTGTGTTGTAATTGTGAGTACAATTTGGTTAGGTAAAAAAATATTATACATAAAACATGATACATAAATATCAACTTAATTGTAATAATTATCTTATAATCAACGTTTTATTTATTAAAGACATTTGGGGGATTGTTAATCGTTTTGAATGCACGCCACATTGTTCTAGTAATGTTTTCTTCATCCTTTACCTTTATTTGTTTGTTTCTAATCTTTAGAGACTATTAAAATAATTACAAAAGATAAAGCTTTATTATTAAACAGGACTGAATACAATTATGTCTCAAAAACTAGGTCACAATGTCTCAATTATAAGCTAATTTAATTAGATCCATTACATGGGAAAGATTATAGTGTTTAATAATGGGTAAATACACGTTTGAACTAAAGGGATAAGGGTTTTTAATCTTGGATCTGCTATTTAACAACTAAGCCACTAAGCCAAGCATTTAACCCATCAGCTTCTTCAGTGGCATTAAAGTGTTGATTCTGAGCTCTGACCAAATGTTTCAAATCAATTCTTATATTAAAAAAAATTACAAAGTACTATCGTACTGTACACATTTAGTATTTAATAATATTGTTGCTTTTCCAAATGCAGTGATATATAGTATACATTTAGTAGCAATGAAAGTTTCTAATGCTATAATACTCAGACTTAGCTACTTTTTTCTTCCCAGGGAAATGATGAAAATAAGCGAGAGAAGCGCTCAAGTGAGAAGGTTGGTAGTGCTGTATAAAAAGCTAGCACTTATATTATTCACGAATTGTCATGTTAACATTATGTTTCTAACAACTCTGTCAAATTTCAGTTCTTTAGAAGAGGACCATTTATGCCACCATATTATCAGGACAACCAAAATGACTATTTAAACTATCTGCTGCCGTTTCTACTAGCACGGCTGATCCCTGCTCCCGCTGCTCCTGCTGCTCCTGCAAAAAATACCACTGGTTAAAAAATGTGGTAGTGTTAAATAAAGTTGTTATGATTGCAAACACATATTTGTCACATCTTACATTTTACAGCAATAATAATGTATACAATTACTATAGATTAACCTTGAACAAGAAATGACATAGCTATTGTAGACTTATGTACATCAAATACTGCCTGGTCATGAATGCTAAAGTGTATATAAACACTTTTCTTGGACACAAAAAGCAAAGGCTTTTTACAAGAGCAGCAACCAGGGAGTAGCGTTGTTTGTTTTTAGCTTTATTCAAACCGAGTTACAATCAAGAATAAACATTTCAAGCAATTGAGAGTTGAGAGCCTTGCCTATAAGTGGCAAGCTGGCAAACATAGGACATGATTTCTCATGGTTTTAGTGTGATGGTCTTTAATAGCAGTGGCTTTAGGTTGTTATTTCTTTGTCAGTGTTGACATCGTTTGCATTGTCATTGGCCAAATCTTTAAACTCTTTTTTTTCTAACCATTGTGGTGTGAAGCTCATACTTATGCTTGTTTCTTGCTTTATTTATAATCATGTAAATATTTTGTCTAAATGGTAAATACACTGTAATTAAAAATGAAAGTGTGTGCAAATATTTAATAGAGGTAAGGATGTAGAGAAACAATACGTATAACCACATGTACATTAATCATAATGCAGAGCTTCTCAACCCTTCCCAGATGAAAAGACTAAAACATAAATAAATAAAAGATGCAAAAAAAGTTTTCACGCTTGAGCAAGGTGGAACAGTTTGAATACCGCATAACAAATGTAAAAAAGTCAATGGAAACAGGTTTTGTAAAAAAAAAAAAAACACAATGAGGTTTTGACTGGACTGTCTGATCTTTTCATTTGTATTTTGGAGTGGATACAGTGCAAGATCGGGAGACCCACCTGAATTCTGATTTAGTTTAACCAACCATGTTAATATCAGTCAGTCAGTAAAATAACTTGGTTCAGTTAGTTCTTCAGTCACTAATCCATCTGAAGCAGTAATAAATGAAATCTGGACATCTCATCAAAAAATTATTAAATATTGTTTCTCTGTTTCTTGAAAAAAGATGTGAGGAGGGAATCAACCAAACTATTAATGACATCAGTGATCACAATGAAAATCACATGACAAAAATTGTATGGGTGAAAATCACCCAGCGTTAGTGCTCTTGTGTTATTGATAGTGGTGGGACTCGATTAAAAATTTTAATCGAGTTAATTACAGGGTCTGTAATTAATTAATCGCAATTATTTTGCT
>JAOTRQ010099153.1:0-10311 GCA_028565875.1 Hoplisoma paleatum
ATATAAATAGTTGATGTAAATACATAGTCCCAGTGGAGGCTGGAAAATAAAATCCTATATTATTATGTTCGTGTTTGCAAGTGTTATTGTAGAACAGTAATTAGCTTCCAAACATATTTGATGCACCATATGGTACTTGTGCACTAACAGACTCTCATTTAAACTAAAAACTGGCAGTGCTTTGTGCATCTCGCAAATGAGATGTATAACTACATATATTTTATTTTCCTCTGTTGAATGCGTAACTGATCTTTTTTAGACCTTGATGACAAAGAATATTTCCACAAAAACAAGTCTTTAAAACACTGCGCCCAACAGAATGTGGACACCTCATTCTGAAACAAACAGGCATTAAAATAGAACTCATTAACAAGCCACTTCTCAACCTTTTGGCTTTAAGAATGTCAGTGTCTGTTGAACAGATTTGAGTTCTGCAATTTACTCCATAGTCAAAATAGAAGGTTTATTCTTGATACAAGTGCATTGTAATACTAAATTAATATTTCTAAGGCCATTACTTTTGGCTGCAATTGTTAGTTTTAGATTAGATAGAACTTTATTATTCCCTTTGGGATGGTTCCCTCAGGGAAAATCTTGTGCAGATGAGAAAAAAAGAATTTTTGCCTATGGCCTCCTTGCAGGGTTAAGGAATCCATATCTATATTACTTATTTAGCAAGGTTTTAGCTTGTCTGTTCCTGACACAAGTCATCTATTTATCCCGACTTGTATGCATTATGTGTATGTTTGTGCATTTTAAGGCTAGTAGAAAATCCCGATGCTCTGAGCCCATAAAGTATTCAGAACATAGAACAGTAATTGTATTCAATACAATTACATGTATGTAAAAAATTGACTAAAATCAACAATAAACAATGTAATGCTTGCAACAGTTTGAGCATTTGTAGCCAGTTGGTTATGATCTTGGACTGGGAATTAAAAGGTTGCTGTTCAAACCTGACATGTTGCTGTTCAAACCTGTTCAAGACATGATGGTCCAATCCGACTTGAAGCACTTCTAACAGTGTTCTTTAAAAAATATTGTTTAGCTTTTTTTTCTCTGAATCAAAGTTTACACTTAAATTCTTGAACATGTTTTCGAGTCTGAATTTGAGAAACTGAATCGTTGACATGCAGTGATGGCCGTTGTACTGGCAATGCTTGACTGTAAATAATTCATGTCATTGTGTCAGATTTTTATGTATGTTTTTCCAATGGGATTCAGTGGGAGCTCAGCTATAATAGCACTGAACACATCCTTCCAATAGCATGTTACTACTGTTAAAACAGTTTAACAGTGCTCTGAACACTTAATTACTTACATAGTAAATGGTTACAATTGTATTTTGCTATAAATTAATTAATTTTAAAATTTTCTGAGTGGGCGAGGCAGCTAAATCATTAAATTACCGGATTAGTGATTAAAAGATCATTTGTTTAGGCACCTTGTTGTTTAGGTTCCTTGTTTGCTTACTTTATATTTGGTCAGTGCTGAACATTGTACAAATGCATGCATGAGCCTGGAAAGGATGACATCTTAAAGGCCAAATATGTTTCTGCTATCACAGAAGTGTTCAAATATCTTTGCCAAGGGCACTAACATAGTCCCATACCACTCTTGGTCTGGAGCACACTTCCATAAAAAGAAATCTAGTCATTGTGCTTATAGTCACTTAGACCCAAGTGAAACACCATACTGACCTCACATAATTACGTACATTCATAGCTGATTTAAATATTGATCTAGAGTTGTATATGTATATATCTAAAAGTGCTAGTTTTTTTCTTTTATTAAAGTTGATGTTTTGATTTGCATTTAATGTATGTTTTTAAAACTCATGAACCCTAAACCTTCCCTCACTTTTCACAGTTGTGTTTTGTGAAATGAAAAAAAAGTGATTTATTTTGATCAGTGATCGTTTAGCTGAAGCTTGCTCCCTTGACTTTTATGCACTAGAAATTGAATCGTTTAATGATATTTTGCAGTGAAGAGGGTGAAATGTGTAAATCCCTTCCAATCTTTCTTTGAGGTAAATTGTTTTTGAAAATATTCAACAGGAATTGTTTGGAATCTCATTATTATTTGTTTTATAAAACCTCATTTACAAGACTTGAAATATGTTGCTGGTCTGAAATGCAAGAATAGACATTAATAACATGAAATATCTTTGGTTCAAATCGTCTGCTGTCAAATACAATTTAAAGTAAAAATAAAAAACACTACATTTTTTATTTTATATCGCATTTCCCTAATTTGGCAACTGGTAAATGCTGCAACTGTAAATGTAAACAAATTCAAGATTTCAGTGTCAGTCATTTGACGATACATGTAAAAGTAAAACCATATTTTTGAAATCTCAGCATACAAAGCAGTGATTGGCAGTGAATTGAGTTCAGCTCAGCTGATGTAATTTATATTAATGAGGGCGCACACGACATGTAACCCTGTCTAACTAGATGCTGCATTCTTTGTGTCTTTGTCTGCATACACGCTGTATGTGTTTCTTATTCTCCTATAAATGATATTCAGTCCAAGCCAGCACGGCAGGCACAGCAAGGAACACAAAATGTCAAATAAAATGAAAGCGAGATAAATGAAGCCAATATATGGATGTGTATGAATCTTTTTTTCTAAAAGAAATAAGATTTGGCAACAACATAAAACTCTAGTTAGACAGGGTTCCATGTCGTGTGCCCACTCATTAATATAAATTACATCTGCTGACCTGAACTCAATTCACTGCCAATCACTGCTTTGTGCCCAGAGATTTAAAAAAATAGGGTTTTACTGTTGCATGTATAGTCACTATCTAACTATCAGAACTATCAGACGACTACTATCCTGAATGTGTGCATTTTAAATCACTCTGGTCAATACAAAGTTACACAAGAACCCACAATTTGTGTTTGTAGAAGTAAATAGATTCTTTTTTTTGCACCTGTTCAAAAGTACAGTTGTTTTTTTTGTAGGGAGAGCGAGAAGATGAATGCTTTGTTTGTATCAGTGAGCTTGTATGGCTAAGAGTGCCCTTTGGCAAAGAGGCGCTCTTTAGTGTGTACACATTTGTAAAAATTACTCCGTTTTTCCCCCCGTAATGTCTAATTATGGCTGATAAAATGTCTATATAATATAAAAAGAACTGCTCACTTATTTTCCCTTCTAACGAAGAGCACAAATATATAGTCTTATTTTGTCTTATTGTTTGGTTCTCTTTGAGAAATGAAAACTACAAAAATGGGAAAATGTTCTACCATGGTCTGGTTAGAAAACTGGGCTTGCAAACCGAAGGTAACCGGTTTGATTAAATGAGTTGATAGGCTAGGGCTGCCCATTGCACTGGGCATGCGTGTTTGTTGCCCCCTAGTGTGTGTTCACTAATGTGTGTGTGTGTGTGTGTGTGTGTGTGTATATATTTGGTTAAACACTAAAGATTCATTCTGCATGTAAAAAGCACAGTGGTGAAAAAGTCTAAATCTAAATCTAAGATTTAATAATCTAAATCTAAATAAACAAGATTCATCAATTTACAAGGTCATATCACACAGTCGTCAAGTCACAGTCGCTTTTTACAATAGACATTGTCTCAAAGCAACTTTACAAATTTCAGAACCAACAGATACAGAAACCAGATAGACAGTTTTGCATATCTAGTTTACCTTAACCACACAGACTTGGGAGGAACATTTCATATCCACACAGAAAGGACCTCAATCTCATCATCTTGGAATCAAACTGAGGACCTTCTTGTTAAAAAGCTATAGTGCGACCCACTTATTTACTGTGCCATCAAAACCAGCTGTTAAATATGTATCTTATTATGAAGACCCTATCTAATTCTCAGCTTGAATTGAGCCTTTTCCTGTGTAATATGCAATTTTCTCTAAGGTTTTTGTTTTACTTAACAGTTAAATGCTTTACTTTTACTGGTTACATTGCACTATTAGACAGACAACAATCTTACAGCAATGTGGTTAGCAATCACTTAAAAATATTGAAGTGTAAAGCAGCTAATTTCACTACTCAGCTAACTAAATTGAAAATCTATTTATTGTCACTTAAATAAATTATATCGTTCAGTTTATTACTGATTATTATTAAACTTTTATACAATACACTGTTAAATATCACACTTTTTACAACGTTCTCTCTGTGGCCATGTTGATTTCCTTCGGGTGATCTGTTTTCCTTCCATATTCGAAAAACATGCCACAAGGCTAATTGAAGACACTGAACTGTTCTGTAGATACCTAGGACTGTTTGACCTTTTACCTAAAAGCCATTCCCATTATGAACAATTTGCCCTAACTCCAGAGACTCCTGAGTCCACTTCTGCCCCCAGACTTTCTTTTTTATAGAAAATAAGTTGTTTTCAGATTCATTGTGCATGTGTACAGTAACAATAAAAAGCTTTCAATTCTATTCTCTCTCTCTATTCGTTTATCGTTCGTTTTTCCAAGTTCCTGGGGTAGGACGTTTATGTATGGAGCAGAGTTTTCCGTCTGGTGGTGGGAACTTGTGGTGGGAACTTGTGAGACTACTGGACAATTTCACATTTCCGATTAACCTAGTGCATGTTTTTGGACTGTGGGAGGAAACCGGAGTACTCGGAGGAAACCCACGCTGCCACAGGGAGAATGCAAACTCCGCACAGGAAGTCCCCAGCCCGACCCGGGGATCGAACCTGGGACTTCTTGCTGTAAGGCGACAGTGCTGAACCACTCAGCCACCGCCCATCATTCAATTTTATTCTATAGATTCTATGCAAGAACAACAAGAGGGAAGAGCATCCAACGTAAAAGATGTGAAGTGAGATCCACTGTGGCTTTAGTACTTTCACTAACTGCTTCGATATAATTGCTTATCAAATTACATTTTGAAGCTTATAAATGCGTAATAGAAATATGAATAAAGCACAGATGACGTGTCAGTTAGGAGAAATACATCAAGCATCTGAACCTATGTGCATCTTCTGTATGCCAAATGTTGAGTTCAAGAATTCTTTTTCATTTTTATTGAATTTTTGTAAATTATTTAATCCTGGTTGGGTACCGATTCCATTAAAACGAAACTGAATAATGTTTGACTCATATGCAGCAAGCTGAGACAGTAAGTCTGGACATTTAAAGGTCAAACAAGGTGTAACATCCCATTCTCATGCCATATTGTCCTGTGTCCTGACTTGCTATTTTGTTGTGTCAATTGTCAGTTTAAGTCTAGGTTATTTTCACACCTAACACTACATAGGAAATTGTCAGCCTCCTGCAGCTCTAAAAGCAGAAAGCATTGCTCTTTGTGTGATGAACATGTGTTAGCAGGAAGCATACGTGGGTGTAAAAAGTAAAAGCACTTCTAAGCATTAATGAACTTAATCTGTACTAAAACCTGATTTCTTTATGCATGCGTGTAAAGTACTGATGCCATATTCACTAACTGAACCCTAAACCAGATAACATTGGCTGAATGGTGGCAAAAACTGACCAGAAAAAATATCATACTATTTCTTTCTGCCATTAATATTTCTTGCATGAAAAAAAAAAATCTGACAAATATTTTTGTCTGCTTCTTTTCATTTGCTCTTACCCCCAGGAAAAAACAAACCCTGGGATAGAAGTGTCAAACAGCGAAATAATTCATTTTTAAATAATATTTTAGGATATTCTTAGCAGGTGGGAAGATTTCAGAAGTCTTGACAGGAACCTCTATGCTGTGTTGTGTTTTGCTTTCAGTCTGTTTGCCCCCGATCCAAAACCTTACTGAATGCATCTGCAGTTTTGACAAACGCTGGTAAAAGTCAAAGTGATGGATGACAGAATATCTAAACATGTGCTATGCTGGAGCAGATCTTTGCAGCATATTATGGTGTTTACTGGAGCTAATATTCATTCATCTTTATCCTTGCTGACTTCCACCAAAGCAGAAACCCCCTGGACAGAGTGCCAGTCCGTTACAGAGCCTGGGTCACCCTTCAGGCATAGCTGATCACTTTTTATAGACATGTATCCAGACTGTAGAACCACTGAGATTTCTACCCTCAACAGTGTTTAAGTAGCACAATGGGCCGCTGCACCATCTGAGTGCCTTCTCAGGATCATTATGTTGACATGTGGTGTTCAGTTTAGCTACAACAGTAGTAGCTGATAAATGAGCACCGATTATACAAGCAGTCATAAGATGACAGTGCAGTCGTCGTTTTTAATCTTTCCTATCCAAACATTTCCAGATTTTCGTATGGAATCGACTCAACAAGTGCAGCTGTTAGATGTTTGAAAGTGAAACAGGGCTAATGTTGATGTGAGAATAAAGTTGTAAAGAAATGACCCTGTGACCCTCTGAGACTATTTACATTCCTTTTCGAGCATTTCATCTGTGAACAATCACCTTTCTCAGTGTGAGCTAAAACTTAGCACTTACTGACTACAAATAAAAGCTGTTCAAGAGACTTGGTAGGGGAAAAAATACGTTTAAATAACCAGACAATATAAATTAAAATAAAGTCAAGGAAGGAAAATTTTACATTTGAATTTGGGCAAAATGAAAATCAAAAATGATGTTAAAAGAGTGAAAGGGTAGCATGAAATATGGATGGCAAAGACGAAAGAGTAAAAAAAGGAAGGAAACTGAGTCATGAACTAAATTCAAAGTAGACACTGAATGAAGCAAGACAGGAACTAAAGAATAAAATGAAAGTAAATAATCCTAAATGATGGCTTAGTTGTTTGCTGGGTTCGATTCCAGGGTAAAATGATCTGGGGCCTTATGTGTGAAGTTTGCATGTTCTCCCCATGTCTGTGTGAGTTTCATCTTGGTGCTCTGTTTTCCTCCCACAAACAAAATGCTACTAGTTCAAATAGAGATGCAGAATGATCTGATAGATACACAGCTGCCATGGAACAAACACGTAAATTCTGATTTACTGTAATTTACAGAACTTGCCTTTAATGGTCTGAAATGTTGTATTTACTATTTCATGTAAATAAATGACTAAACACACATACATACACACTTATTTTAATGAGAATAAAATGGCATTTATTGTTAGTGGTTATAGATGTCTATAAATAGAGACACACATTGTTATCCAAATAAACTGCACTGATTTAAACATGCTCTGAACAGATCTGGTCAAGGTCAAAAAGAAGGTCAAACAGTTTTTACCATGTTTTTACATTTTTGGATGGTAAGTTAATCTAGAAAAAAAGGGTTTTTTAAAAGGTTGCCAATAATTTATGAGGCATTGTGTCTGTATGAAAACCTAGTGAACTTCATTGCTACCCAAATATATCATCAAACTCAAAATACAGAATAATTGGACACACACTTTACGTCCCCAGTTTTCACTTACTGTGCCGACACAATCTAATATCAGCCCATTCATACCAATGGACTAAGGGCAACACAATGCTCTAGCATGTTCTGACAGCTATGTGGAGCATGCACAGGATTGCATATAGGGAGTTCACTATATTTTTACACAAACCCAAAATCTATGCTCCAGTTTGTCTAACTCTGCAAAAGCGTAATGGCTGCTGTTCCAGCCTTTTGATTTTTCTTTGACTCTGGGATCAAGGAGCTTCCATCCAGCTTTAAAGTCCAAGTTCCAAGTCTCTTAACATAAGACCGTCACGTGTTTAAGCAACTTACAATTCATTACAATTCACATGTGATCCAAAAGAGAAACGTCTTAATAGTGTAATTTAAAGAAAATTAATTAATTAATAATTATGAAAAACAAGGCAACAAGCCTATGTGTAGCTGTTTCTCCTCTTAGTTCTTTAACTGTTGCACATGGGTAGGCTTAAAGACGAGACGTGGCAGGATGCTAGGATGGGTGTTCGGAGCCAACAGTACTGGAATTCAGTCGGCTCAGTGCTAAAATAATTAGATGTGGGTAACTTAAGCGTCTTTCCTGAAGATTAAGACTACACTGTGTTGAACAGCCTTCAATCCAGCTGCGCATCACAGACTGTCAACTCTGGGACTCATAGCTGATACTGCCATGCCTATCATTTGTCAGCTTTACCCACAGACGACTCTCCCTAATGCACTTCCTACCAATGTTGCTGCTATATGATGAAAAATGCAAACAACTAAACAACTACAGTTGGCACTCTGAGACCAGTATTTAAAAAAAATCATGAAATGTGTTCTGTTTTGACTTGGTAGTATCAAATTAATTGTATGTTTGAATGGCATTATGTACTGCTGCCACAACTAAAAACACTGTTTAACACAAAGCAAAATCACTTTTAAAATGACAAATCGCTTATTTGAGATAAATAGAAAACTTGATGTTTTTTTTAGCCTGGGTGTCTCTGATAAAATATAGCAATTGTCTCATAAAACTATTGACTGTTTCACAAACTTTAGGTAACAGACTTTAAAACCCAGCACTGTTTTTTTCATAAGTGCACTTTAAATTTTAATGATTAAAAAAAAAAAACATGCCCAAACTGAATGCAGAAACTAAAATACTGCAGTTTAGCAGAAGTTTGATGATGTTGCTTCAGTATTTATTCCTTTTGAATTATTTGTTTCACTCATGGCATTGTTATTAAAACCATAGTTCTTGTACACAGATACAGGTATTTTTACTGCTTTGTTGTTTGAACGGATGAATTAAAGTATTGGTATCTGTATCAGCAGATACTCGGTTTGGTAGTTTGGTAATAGTATCGGACACAAAGTGGTACCAAGTCAGAACTAATAAAAATCTAAATAAATTTTACTATAACATAGCAGCTACGAGTCAGTTCAGCATCTGTACACAAGGTGAACATGCAAAACCACACCAAAATGATGCAGAATAGAATGCCCCACCTATAGATCGAACCCAGGCCCTCTTGCTGTGAGGCGAGAGTCCTATCCACATAGCCGACGTGCCACCAAAATAGTTAAATTCTTAAGTGTTTTGAAGAGAAACTGCAAAATAAAACTATTAATTTCCACAGTCTCGTCCAACATGACTGACTCCATCGTGATATTCCTAACGTATTTATTTGCTATTTTAATTAACTGTGTCAGGCAGTTCAGGGCTAAAGCATGTTCACTTGTGTTCATTATTATTTTTCATTTAAAAAATCGGATTATGAAAAACTCTGCATCGATACAACAGTTTAAAGAGAGAATAAAAAACACACATAAAAGTACATGTATTGCTAAATCGATATGGCTGTCAGATGGACAGCTCAGACAAATAACAGCCTGTAGAAATAGGGAACATACACAAATAAGAACAGAACAGAATCTGCTTTATACAGAAGAACTGTTGGAAGCCTAACGGCTGCAAATGAGTCAGCCTTGAGCTAGATGTGCAGATGTTCTACGCATTTGTAAACACTTACTCTTTTGAACTTGACACTGCAAGAACTACAACATTGTGATTTTCTAGCTACATGTTTGGCGCAGACAGACAATATCATTACGTTTAACTTTTTAAGAATCAATAGCATTGAAAAACACTCAACGAGCATTTACTGGTGAATTTATTTGCAGGAACGATGCTTGCTCTGCTGGACAATTAGCTAAAGAATGATGCTCTCATTAACAGAAATGAATGCACCTTTTGAAACCGCAGTGCTGCTCTTGCTTATCTTGCTTCATGCAAAGCACAGCTAAAACACAACCTTCCTCAGAAGAATATAATGTAAAATACCATGTCAACAGTATTCAAAATGTATTTTCAAACTAAAACCAATCTCTTGATTATTTTTTTAAAGTATTTCTTTAAACCAGCTCCACTTTTTCCTGCCTTAAATCAACAGTTAGATTCACCACTTATGAACATTCCTGAATAAGCCTGTGGGACACTCAGCCCATCCTCCCTCATTAACTTAAAGGTCAGCAGGATCTGCTCAGAATGGGGGTCTAAATCCCCACTAAAACAAAACTGATAATCCCAAACATACCACCAAACATACCAAAGATTTTCGATCACTAATAGACTGATAAGCTCATATATTACCTGTATAAAATCTCAAATTTTACACCACATTAACAGTTTCAGTGGGTTCCGTAAGTAGTTGCAATGCCCCTGGATTAATTCTTGTCTGTGTGCTGTGTGGAGTTTTATTTTTTTCTATTGTTGTAAATTGAAAGATGACTGTATGTAGTGAAGCGGTAAACTTGAGTTTAGCGGTGGACTCTGTGGCCTATAATGTAAAATGTACATCTCAAATTGAGGACGTGGATTTGGCTTAAAGTAGATTTTACTCAATCAAACAGGTAGGTAGGTAGGTAAAGATTCAAAGATTTATTGTCATATGCACAATAAGAAAGCAGTTTTCCTTGTACAATGAAATTCTTACTTTGCTG
>JAOTRQ010099162.1:0-10311 GCA_028565875.1 Hoplisoma paleatum
TTTTGAGTGTTCGGATGGAGTAGTTACAAAGCATTTCACTGCCGGTTGTACTGTGTATAACTATGTATGTGACAAATAAATTTTGATTTGATTTGATAATTGACTTGGCCATTCTCCTGGACAATCGCCTGTGAGAACGGCGTCACCAATGGTTCTACTTTCATTACAGGCCTTCTTGCATGTCCTGAGACATCCCCTTACCTTCTCCTCCTCGCTCACGCCTTCTTCCTCTTCCTCCGGTCCCTGACGACAGCTCTTCCATGCAATTTGGCAGGGTCCGGTTAACTCCTGAAGAACGGACTAGGAGATTTCGGTCTAACCTCAACCTTTATTGTGGCCAAACAAGTCACCTCCGGATTTCTTGTCCCGTTCGCCCCGAAAGACGACACTCAACATTAGATGTGGGGGTCCTGTTGACCTATCCTGTAAATCCCCCTATGAACCGATTTCATTTGACCATCACTCTGAATCCTGAAGGTCGCTCCATCTCATTGTCCGCTCTGGTGGATTCAGGTTCGGAGGAGAACCTCATGGATGAGGCGCTGGTCCAACAACTGGGGGTTTCTCTTATACCCCTTACCACACCCGATCAACGTGGTCAACTTGGGAGGTAGTACCTTTACTAAGATCACTCATCGTACTAGCCCCATTCACGTCAATTGTTCGGGCAGTCATCATGAGTCCATCTCATTCGCCATCATTCGCTCCCCTCAGGCTCTGGTCGTTTTGGGGTATCCCTGGCTGTCCTCCATATGGATTGGGCACGAGGCGAGATCTTATCCTGGGGCACACAATGCCACCCCCGGTGCTTGCGTGCCGCCTTACCCCGGACCAAATCTACTAATAACACTGTACTCCCTCTAGAAGAACCTGACCTCTCCCTCATTCCATCGGTTTATCATGACCTCAATGAAGTCTTCAGGAAAGATTTGTCTTTCTCTCTTCCACCCCATCGGCCAATCAACTTGCTTCCTGGAGCCCCATTGCTTACCAGCCATCTGTATAACCTCTCTGGGCCAGAAAAGGAGAGTATGGAGAGATACATTACCGATAGTTTGGCCGCCGGCCTCATCTGTCCTTCAACCTCACCCCTAGGAGCAGGGTTCTTCTTTGTGTCTAAGAAAGACAAATCTCTGCGACCCTGTATTGACTACCAAGGACTCAACGTGATCACGGTATGCAATAAGTATTCCTTGCTTTACTCTCCTCTGCCTTCAAGTCCCTCCAAGGAGCTTAATTTTTTAGTAAACTGGACCCGCGAAACTCTTACCACCTGGTTCGGATCCACGAAGCTGACGAGTGGAAGACAGCGTTTAACACCCCTCCCGGGAACTTAGAGTATCTGGCCGTTCTGTTTGGCCTCACTAATGCCCCTGCTGTGTTCCAATCCCTGGTCAATGGTGTGCTAAGAGACTTTGTCAATCGTTTTGTATTCCTTTGTGAACCTGTATCTAGATGACATCCTGATCTTCTCCCACTCCATTAATGAACACATTCGCCAGGTCAGACAAGTCTTGACTCGCCTGCTTCAGACCAGACTGTTTATCAAGGCTGAGAAATGTTCCTTTCACTGTCAGTCCATCTCTTTTCTGGGGTTCATCATTCGCCCGGGACAAGTTATGGTGGATCTTGAGAAGATTCAAGCAGTAAAAGAATGGCCTACTCCCAAGAATCAAAGAGACCTACAGTGGTTCCTGGGGTTCGCAAATTTATATTGGAAATTCATCAAGAATTACAGCCAGCTCGCTCTACCCCTCACCAGTCTTTACCTCTTCAAAGAGAGCCCTCTTTTGGGGTCCCGAAGCAGAGACTGCCTTCAATCAACTAAAGGAGCGGTTTACCTCTGCCCCCATTCTCGTCCAACCAGACCCCTTGCAACAATTTATTGTGTAGGTCGATGCCTCAGAGTCTGGAGTAGGGGCAGTAAACTTGTAAACTTTCCTCCACAAAGCGGAACTATGACATAGGCAATTGAGAGCTGTTGGCAGTCAAGTTGGCCTTGGAGGAGTGGAGACACTGGTTGGAAAGTGCTGAACATCCATTCATCGTTTGGACAGACCATAAAAACCTATCCTATATCCAAACAGCTAAACGGTTAAACTCGAGACAAGCATGCTGGTCTCTGTTCTTCGTCCGTTTCAATTTCTCACTTACTTACCGACCTGGTTCCAAGAATGCCAAACCAGATGCGCTCTCCCGAATTAGTGATATGGATGAATTCCCGAGCAACCCCAGCAGCATCCTTAACCCTAAATGCGTGGTGGCCACCTTGACCTGGGAGGTGGAACAGCGGATCCAAGAGGGCTTAGAGCAGGACCCTACCCCCGAAGGGACACCGCCCGGGTGAAAATATGTCCCAGTGAGCGCCAGGACCTCTGCCTTGAAATAGGCTCATGATTTGAAGTACTCCTGTCACCCTAGGACCCGACGAACCCTCTCTGTCCTAGAGAGATGCTTTTGGTGGCCTACTATCCGTGCAGACACCGGCAAATACATGGCAGCCTGTTCGGTGTGTGCTCGGTCCAAGGTAGCTCATCAGCCAGCTTCAGGTCTGCTCCAGCCTTTACCCTTACCCAGTCGACCATGGTCTCACCTGGCCCTAGACTTCATCACTGGCCTCCCAGAGTCTGAGGCCCTCACCGTTATTCTCTCGATCATTGACAGATTCTCTAAGTACATTTGGTGGTGTTACCCAACTCCCCTCAGCCCTTGAAACCTCCCAGATCCTGTTTGACCAAGTTTTTCGGGTTCATGGGATCCCATCGGATGTGGTGTCAGATTGCGGACCCCAGTTCATCTCCAGAGTCTGGCGAGAGTTCTGCGCTTCCATCGGAGCCAACCAGGAGGTTGAATCATCCCTTTGCCGTATGACCTCGCAAAATCCCACTCGGTGGGCCTGTTATCTGGCTTGGGTGGAATACTCGATCAACTCCCTTCCCTCGTCGGCTACGGGTCTTCCCCCCTTCGAAGCATCACTGGGTTATTTTCCTCCATTGTTTCCAGATCAAGAACCTGAACTCTCTGTCCCATCCTTACAAGACCACATTGACCTTTGCAAGAGGATCTGGTCCACTACGCAAACCGCCCTGCTGAAAGCCGAAGATTGTATGGAATGAGCAGCTGACAATCGCCGTAGAACCTGTCCACGTTATCATCCCAGCCAAAAAGTCTGGCTGTCCACCCGCAACATCCCGTTACGTTCTAACTCCCGCAAACTGGCTCCCCACTTCATCGGTCCATACCCCATCACCAAGATCATTAACCCCACAGCTGTCCATCTCAGTCTTCTCAGTCTTGGGTGGAAAATCCACCTAACCTTACATGTATCACAAATCAAACCAGTCAAGACCTCTCCCTTGATATAAACAGGTATAACCTGTTTTTAGAATCCACATGTTTTTAAAACTAACTCATAGCACAACACACACAAGTTTAGAACCCACCCAAGTGCATAACCCACCCATTTACATAACCCACTTTTTTTTAAACATACCCATTTTAGAACCAACCAATTTTTAAAACCCAATCATTTACATAAAACACCTAATTTTAAAACCCACCTAGGTGCCTATTTACATAACCTACATGATTTTTAAAACCCACCAAAATGCATACCCCGACACGATTACATAATCACTTTTTTAAACCCACCCGTTTACACAACCCACTCATTGTTGAAATACTTTAAAAGTGAAAAGCCCTCCCATTAGTGAATCTGGGACATTAATTTCTTTCTGAGAGTTCAACAAAGTGTCCATCAAACAATCAAACCCACCCTTTATTATAACAAACGTTTTTATAGAACCAAACACCTGCATTCATACTGTATGGAAGTGACATAATGCAATAATAAATAATTTAATAAAATAAAAATAAAACCGAAAGAATAATTCAATACTGTTCAGTATAAACCACACATTCTAACTTTCAGTCCTGATTCAATAACAAAATCATAACTTAGATTCAAACACCAGAGGGCGCCACTCTACAAGAACTACACTCATACAACACTATAATCATGATTCATCATTAGTCTGAATCGTAAACAGACTCATTTTTAAAAGCACTAATCTGACACACATGATGAGCACGAGGGGTGTAAAACGTTTCTCTATTACAGTCACGAGATACTTTAGCATTAACATTCCAGGTCTCCAGACACCAACACAACATTTATTCGAACCCCAATCAGGAGACAAAAGAACCTTTAAGACAAAACACAAACAGTTGTATAAAAAATATCACAAGATTGTGTTATATATTTTAGATTCACCACCTTTGGCTTGGATCAGATTTACAAGGAGTCACCTGGAACGGTTCTCCAGCAATCTTGAAGAAGGTCCCAAAAGTGCTGAGCACTTGTTGACTGTTTTTGCTTCACTCTGAGGTACAACTCATCCCGAATCAACTGGACTGGGTTTAGGGCATGCGATTGTTGAGGCCACGTCTCTCCATGACTCTCTTAAAAAAAAAGTTTGGCAGAATTATTGTAAAAGCAGCTGCCTAAACATGTGAGCTATATTAAGAGCTCAGTGAGGGAAATGTTTCTTTTGTTGCCACACCGGCTAGAATGAACGAGTACACCCAGACTCTGTATAAATCCCAGCGAGAAAGTAAAAAACAAAATAAATGCTGTTTGTAAGCACTTTGGCGACACCCAAACAGCTTGGCTGTTTAATTCTGTACGTGGTAATGTTCGGCATGTGAAGCTAATCAGAGTCGCCATGCTGCTTGTTTTCATATTTGTAAGGAAATGTGTGTCGCACCAGTTCCTTTACAGAGACCTGAGCTGTGAACAGTTGTCTTGGTGCCTCATAAGACAATCTAACTTATAACACTGAGATTCACTCGAAAGAAACTCAGAATGTTCGGTTCAAAATATTGATCTCAATATTAAAGATAGCAGTCATAACAATTTATCTTAAAATATTACAATCGGCTAACACACCAGTTAAAGCTGAGCCAAAGTCAAGGAAAGAGCTGTGCAAGTGAGGCTTTCCTTGCAAGACAATTAGTAGTTTAAGTCAAACACTTTGGTCTGATGACTGGAACAAACACTTGAATCATATTTTTTTAATACTCTGTTTAATTTCTAATACAGGGCAAAAAAAAACAGCAAACAAGCGTGCATGCGTTTTAACTACATTATATTTAATACATAGATCATAGTTCTATTGTTACAAAATATAAAAATATGTGGTAAAACATTTACATTATATTCACTTTACATCCTTAACTTAGCGTATTTATTCATTATCTTACTAATATACACTTTAGTTACTTAACAGACATATTACAGGAAAGAAGCGGCACAAAAAGACAAATTAAAACAAGAAACTAAAACAAAAGGCGCAATTGCACGTCGAGTCCAGCAGGACTGCAGGTTAAACGTCTCTATAAAACAATTAGTTGTAATTAATAATAATTAAAAAAAAGTCACTCAGAAAAAAAACCATTGTACCATTGTGAACATAGTAAACTACAGAAACAAATTTGGACTGTGTGTTAGGAGTGCCACAAGGCTCTGTGTTAGGATATAATGCAGTTCTTGCTCTTCCTGCGTTTGCGGGTGTGTAACTGTCCGCGATTGATCATGTGACCGGATCCGATGACTCCGGATGAGCTATATTTCTGTAGCAGGTCATCACTGGTCATGTACCTGAGGTGGACCGGTTTGGGAATGGGCTCGCCCAAGAAGTAGCCCTCATCTTCAGACTCGGAGGACGAGGAGCAGGTGGAGCACCAGTCGTCATCATACTCGTAGCGATCCCAGCCAAAGCGACCAGGATGGCGGGGTAGAATCGGGTTCTGTAGGGTGAGATCAGATGTGGTTCGAGGACACGGTCTGAAATTCGGCTGGAACGATCTGACTTTTCCGGATGGAGCCGGGAAGCGGTCATAGTCCTCGCGAGCACGGGGATGAGAACGCTCGGACGGGGCGTGGCGGGGCTCCGTGGTTAAATTTAACGCGTTTTCGGAACGGGAGCGGCGGGAACGGTGCGAGCGATGGTGATGATGGCGGCGACGAGGCTCCTCCGGGTCGACCGGGCGTGCACGGGTGCGTTCGCTCATGGGTGGCAGACGGGCGTTCTGAGCGCTGCTAACTGAACCCGTGTGGTCCTCGGGCTGATAGGTGAAGCCCGGTGGGATAACCGTGATGCTTGGTGACCCCTGGCCATACAGTGACAGGTGCTTGACCGGTACCGGAGGGTCCATCTCTAAATACGGTCGGCCGGCATTCAGACTGCTCAGAGACTCGGAGCTGTGGAACTGAAGCGAGGAGTTCAGAGTTCCCATGTTGCTCCTCTCTGAGACATTCATGCCGGAATCTTTGCTCAGATCAGGCATTGAGAAACGAGACAGATGTTCCTGTCTTTTACCACCACAGTCAGCCGAGGTACCTGCATCCAAAAATAAAAAATTATATTTATATTATTAGTTATTCAAACACAATATTAGAGTAGCTCAGTTTAAATAAAATCATGATAAAGTCACCGAGAGGAAAATAAATAAATAAATGTTACAATAAACACACAAATTCACCAGAATTTACAAAAATGGATCAAAAATGGTAAACTTATAATATAATGTTATAATAAACATAAATAAAGGTCAAATACATTCATTTTTTAAATAAGTCAGCAATGGCAAATAATAGACAATAAATTAAATAAAAAATAAACAATTACATTCAAAATAAATAAAAAAATTTAAACTAAAGGATATCAAATAAATAAATAAATGCTATAATAAATACACGAACAAAGGTAAATAAAAAAGCAAGAGTTGTTAAAAAAAGAATTTATATTTTATATTTATATAATAATATAAAAAGAATATGATTAAATTAAAAATGAATAAAAATGGTAAATAAAATTAAATTACATAATAAAAAAACCTCATAAATAAATGAAATACTAGAACAATAAATAATAAATGTAATTAGGTATAGAACTCCGAGATATCTTCTAAAATAAACACGAATATGTGCAGTACGACAAAACCAATCCACTAGTAGGCGCTGTGTTGTGGAATGAGCTGCTGTATTCTGAAGGTTGCAGTACCCAGAGCCCCTTGGTGCATATTTCGAGTTACCTGTGGCATTAGACAGAGCTAGCGACTCCATGGATCCTCGTGGCGTCTGCTCCAGCGGTGTTAGCTGCTCGCTAAAGCCAAGTACACTGATGGGGTTCCTGGAGCGAGCACTTTGAGTCCCAGTGCTTGTTTCCTTACCTCGGTCCCGTCCCAGCTCTGTGTCCCTCTGGAAGGCGTGCATGCTGACCGAGCGTTTATCCACGAAGCCGCTGGACGTCAGCTCATGAAAGCTAGCCTGAGATTTAAGCTCGTGGAAGCTAGACGGAGATTTAAGCTCGTGTGGGTAAGGCTCAGCGTGTTCCGTCTGGAACCAGTTCTCATTAAACGAGTGACCCTTCAGTGTGGAGATGCTTGTTCTTTGGGGTCGGTCGTCAAGGTGACAGGTCCTGATGTTGCACTGACTGAGCAGATGCAGGGGCGTGGGCGAGACCTCGTCCCGCTCCCTCCACGCTTGCGGCTCTCTGGTCAGACTGGGCGTCTGACTGGACAGGCTTAGCAGGTCCATCTGGATGGACAGCGGATCCACGTCGGCCCTGTTCCTGACGGACTTGCCGGACCGGGAGCCGCTGTGTCGGGACTCACGGCTCTGGAACGCAGAGTCGGTCGAATCAGAGGCGTGACCCTCCTCACTCACGCTGCACGCCCGTGAGCAGAAGATCTGACCCTGTTTGGGCAAGAACGGGCGACCCAGGAGCGACTTCTTACAGCGAGTGCAACAGAAACAAGACTCGGTGGCGTGCCAGTGCTGCCCGTCATACGTCATCTGACCCTGATCGATCCCTGCAGCACAGAGAAATGAAATTTCTGAATTTCTGAATTTAATTTTTGAAATATTAACAGATGTTTAAGGTGACCAGTAATGCCACATATCAACATATCATTAATAATCATTACAATTTAAAGTAAACAATTAAAAATATATAATATTAGTAAAACAAAATAATAAATGAACTGCATAAACACACACACACATACATGCATTCATGCATACACACATACGTAAATGAAAACACACAAACACCTACAAACGCATGCACACAGAGGAACACACACACACCAACATATACAAACACACACACATACATACATAAATACACACACAAATGCATACACATACACACATTACACACACATATACACAGATTAAGCCGCCTCTTTAGGACTTTGTTTAAACATGTGAACAATGTCCGTGTGTGACGCTTCCTAAATCTTGATAATCTTCATCTTTGTACTCCAGCTGCTTCAAACTCCCCCCATCCCCATTCCGAAAAGTAAACAGACCCCAGCATGTCCTGGCCCAGCAAGTCCCTGAATCCCGGCGTGGACTCACCGATATGTTCCCCACAGGCGTCGCAGTACTCGGCGTAAAGCGACTCGAAACAGTGGCAGCAGTACGGCCGGCCCTCTTTCATGATGTAGCGCTGTCCTCCCAGTACGCTCTCACACTCAAAACAGCAGAAGTGCTTCATGTGCCAGTGTCTACCCTCGGCCTCGGTGCACTCGTCAGAGAAGATGATCTAAAGGGGGGCACGGAGAGAATGACAGGGAGATGGATGAACCCATTTAGGGGTGATACGAGGCTAAAAGCCAGAAGCGTTCCAGTCTATTAGGGCCGTTTTGAAAGTGCAGTTTCCCTGCGTTCATTTTACGTGGCTGTCAAGTGGCAAAAGCTTCTGAACGATCAACCACAAAGAGCTTCAGATCTGAATGATTCATGAGCGGATTTTAATTTAACATCACATTTATCGTCATATAACAGTCACTTAATCAACTCAGTGTTTAAAATTTCATGTAGCATGAGTACTCTGCATTCTATCTTTAGATGTGTGACCAAATGATAAAAGATACACTTATTTTCTGGTACAAAATACTAGAAACACTGAATTAAACTTAATTTTGTAACTTAATAGTAAATTACGGCAGCGCCCTCTGCTGTTCAAAATGAACATTCATACAATAAACATAAATACTGATTTAAATCATGCAGAATCTGATTCGATTCCTCCCCCCCCCACCACACAATTATTTTATTTGTATAATTTTAAATACTTTTTCCACCACTGTGCTTTTACACACTTTTACATATACTTGGGGCAGCACACATGTCCAGCACGGTGAAAAGTTCTATCCACGGTGGCCAGGAAAGGGCACATTAGGGGCTCAGTGCCTCGCTCAACGTCACTTCAGTCAAAAACTGTCTCAGAATCAAACCGGCAATCTTCTGACAAGTTCACCAACCAACTAGATGGTGCCCTGCTGATCAGGATTTGAACTGAGGTGATGCTTTAGCCTAGCGGTCAAGTTGAATCATACTCCCGCATGAGAGACCTACAGGATGCCATGCGAACTTCCCTGCCCTGGAGCCTTGGGTGTATGGCATGCTCGAGGAGTGTCGTACCTCGTCGCAGGCAGAACATCGTGGTTTGAGTCTCTCTGCATGGTGTCGGCCGCAGTAGATCTTCCCGTCCTGGTAGAAGTAGATCAGATCTACCAGCAGCTCGTCACATGTGCTGCAGACGAAGCACCGCGGGTGCCAACACACGCCGTGACCCGCCCGGGATGCAAAAACGGCGATGTCGCCACCGTTGATCTGACCGCCACACTTCAAACAAAACAAACAACGAAGAGGCTCATACTACCATTTGGTGGTACCCGATAAATAGGAAATGACTTCCAATATACGAATAAAAGCTGATCTCAGCACCGCCATTAAACCCAAATGCGTTTTCAGAACTTTAGCTTATGTTCCCATGGACGGAGGATTGATAGGATGAAGATTAAATGGACCATCTGTGTGTGGGGGTAGCAGAAGGAGGAAGAAGAGCGTGAGATGGTGTGTCAGAGATCTAAATCCATCTTCACATCACCAGCAAAAAGATAAAAGATCCAATTACAGCTTAAGCTAAAGAGGCCCCGATTGAGAACATCTTCACAAATTACTGGAGACGGATCACCAACTGCTTTCCTTTGACCTCATGCTGGGTTGGTTATTGGATTGTTATCCAGTGGAATGAAAAGTGTATTATGGAAAAGTGCACCTACTAGTGGAATCTACAGGGTATTGCGAGAAATTACACCTCGTAGAGCAGGGGTCACCAACCTTTTTGAAGCTGCGGGCTACTTTTGGGGTACCAACTAGTGCGGCGGGCGACCAGTTTGATACACACTTGTGACGTCACAATAATAATTATATAATTAATTATAATTAATAATTAT
>JAOTRQ010099173.1:0-10311 GCA_028565875.1 Hoplisoma paleatum
GCAGAGCCTGGATTTGAACCCCCAACCTTTGGGTTCCCAGCCCAACGCTCTACCCACTAGGCTACACTGTCCACAATCTAATAAAAAAAGATCCAATTCTGGAACCTTTAACACGAAGTATACAAAGCTGGTGAACTGAAAACTCTACGTTATGCTGTAGTTTATAGTTTATGGACTGTTCATGTGGGAACTTGTGCACGCGTTACATCTTTTTTTGTTGCTTTAACAGGAACTTCCGGCTAATAGTGTGTTACTGGTGTATCTGTCAGCTACTGGGATCTTTCCGACGGGACGTGCAGAATATGAAGGTGGGTTTTTAGTAGGCACCAGATACTAATCGTTACTAATACTTGAAATGTGTTTATAAACACTGCTATATTAAGTTATTAAGTATCGATTTTTTTTATCAGAAAATGTTTTACCACAGTAGTAAATCCCTAAACTGTGAGCAGTGAGAACCCCATACCGATCAGAACTCTACACAACGTCCTCTTTAAACATAATGAGGACGTGGTGGCTGTCTTCAGAGACACATCGTCCTTTGTGGAATGACCCACAAAACTCTGTCCCTCATGACAGTGCTCCGAATTAAATGTTAAATCAGGAAAGGAAGTCCGTTTCTATATCGCTGCTTTCATTTCTACAGGACCGTATGATGTCGGAGGAGTTCTGACCAACACCAATCGAGACATCGTGAACGGTGAGACTGTTCAGAAGAGGAATCAGGCTCAGAAAGAGATGCACTGGTAAACTCCGTTCCACAACACTACAGCAGCAATAATACAAACAGTGTGTGTGTGTGTGTGTGTAAACATGTTAACACTACTGTAGCGTGTTTGCACCTCACACAAACGCAATTGTTAAAATTTTTTGAAGCTCAGTGTGGACACTGGATGCACAACCAGGAATGGACATTTGAGATTATAAGATGAAGGGGAGGACAATGTTTAACAAAGTCTTTTGTGTGTACGTGTGTGTGTGTAAATGTGTGTGTGTGTGTATGTGCGTGCGTGCGGATGCTTACCAGCCTCCACCCAGGAGACCTGTACCCGTTTACCAGGAAGCCTTTGTTTGTTATTGTAGACTCATCCAACAGCGCAGCATACAAGGTGAATATAATTCCCTCACACACACCTTTCTCTCTCTCTCTCTCTCTCTCTCTCTCTCTCTCTCACGCATGCACGCACGCACGCACACGCAGGTGTCTTTCGGCTTCATTGCACTTTTAAGTGTGATTTATCATCCCGTCGAGTTCCTGTAATTGAATTCTAACTTCAGACATGAATTGTTCTGTTTAGTGATGATCTGTCGGTTTCTTCAGTTCCATTCACTTGGATTTGCAATAATCCAGGCCAGTGGTCATCAGTAGTTAAGGTGCTGCTGGACTTGTAACCGGGAGGTTGCTGGTATACGGCCGCTGTAAAGTATTCATTCTAATGAGGAGATTTGATTTGATTCACCAACAAATTGAGACGCAAAAACCAATAAGAATCCATTCAAGTCGTAACTCGAGGTTTCATTGTTTATTAAAAGATCTGTATGGTTCAGCTCCCTCTTGTGGCCATTTCAAGAACATGAATAAAATTTACTAAACATTCTCCTTTTATCTCTGTAGAATTTCTCCAATCTTTTTGGCCAGCCTTTGGTTTGCCTGCTGTCCCCGATGGTCTATCCCAAGAGCATGCAAGGTTCCCGTCTTCTCTGTTTCTTCATCAACGATTGACATTAATAATTCTGGTTTGAATCATTTACAGCAGAAGATCAATTCTGTTAGCTTGCATGTTCATTTGGACACTTTAGCAAATGCATGATTCAATACAAATAGGATTACTTACAATGTTCTTTTTTTATTTCAGACCCGACCCAGCGAGGAAGTCTGTTTTCCCTGTTCCTCTACAACCCCCTCATGGGCTTCCTATCTGTTTGTGGTATGACCAGCATGCGCCAGGGCTTATGGGAAAAAGCCCAGGAGTTCTTATGGAAGATTTTTAATGACATCGGCCAGCTGCTCACCAGTTCTCGAGCCATCGGTAATCCTGAAGCACACAGAGCTTCATTTTTATTCACATTTGATCCCTTTTCTACCATTTTTTTACCGAAACACGCTAGTAATGCTTACTACACAAAGGGGAGGCTAGGGTGAACACATTCCGCCTCACTCTCTGTGCTCGCTCAGATGCCGGTTGCTGATGATAAACAGCATGATCAGGACTCGTGATTTTCTGATCATAGTGAGCTCAGTCGGACTGGATGTATACAGGCTGGATAAATAATCTGACTGTCTGATTTGTTTTCCAGATCAGGCCTTCCTGCAGTTCTACGGTGATGAATTTTTACGGCTCCTGATGATTCGGTTCGTCTTCTGCAGTGCCACACTACGACTACACAAACTCTTTCGGGTAACTTTCACACCGCTTTTGAAACCTTGCACATTTTGTCCAGCAGGATTCATCACTTACTAAAGTCAGAGCGCCAGTGCTGGTTGTTATGTAACATTCGGGGGTTACGGTAGGTTCATACGTAGCATCCTGGGTTCCATTCCCAGGTGAAGTGATCCCGGTCTCTTCTGTATGGAGTTTGTATGTTCTTCCGGTACTCCCACAATCCAAAAATATGTAGCCAGGGATACAAAATTGTCCACGAGAAAGACTTATTCTGTAGCCAGTAATTACGGTGTGTAAAACGTGTCTTATTGTTAACAGTGACCATGTTTGTTATTGTAATACCGTTGTATCTGGTTACTGTAATGCAGGAGGCGCAGAGTTTTCCAGAATCTTACCCCCAGCTGCCCAAACAAGAGATGCTGGAGAACAGCCTTCTACAGAAACACATCATGGAGCTGGCAGTCATGCTGGATGTGCAGAACCTTTTCACTGATGGCATCCTGGATAACTATTGACCACATGGTGGCACTAAAAGCACTGTGCCAAGATGCATGCATGTGGGCTTAAGCGTAAACGCACATACCACAGATCCGGTCACTAGGTCCTAGGTCGTCCCTCGCCGATGCTCTGTTCCACAGAACCTATGTATATTTAGCTCTAGATAGTTTTTAACAATTTAAATGTCTCATCTTTGTGGTTGGGCATTTTTACTGTTTTTGCCATTTTCACATGAATAATAATTACAATGACATCCTGTGTTTACACAGATGGTTTTATACTTGCATGTGTATAACTGTGCAGTGCAGTTGCCGAGCTGGAAAGACTGCAAAAAGGGCAGCTAATCTTAAAAAAAAAAAAAAAGAAAGATCTTACGCTTATTATAGAGCAACTGATCAAACGACTAAATCATTTCACGTTCAACTGCTGCTCAGATTCTTTTAGTTTCAGGATAAAACTTGTAAGGTTGGGCGATGTGATCGAAACGATATAAAACATGAAAGCTAATAACAGTGCTGGGCGCACGCTCGGGAAAAGTGCACTAGTCCATGACAGGTTTCTGGACACCCACACACTTTCTAATTGCCTAGCCAATTTCCATCTGTGAAGACACCATCACTGGTCCTGATCTGTAGGCCTGGTGGTAAATGGTCAAACTGTTGTTGTCGTCTGAACCATTTGCAGGGCACATCACAGATTTGGATGCATTTTACTTAATCTGTGCTAAAACGGGATCGATTGATTAATTTTTTGCATGCTTGATGATCTGCACCAGTGTGTCGGGGGTTCGACTGGAATAAACACAACTTATAAGTATTGAGGTGTCCAGATGTGACCGAGACTGTGGCCGAGTGGTTAGCAAGAAGATTCTGGGTTCGGTTCCCAGGTGAGGCGGTCTGTGTCCTTTTTGGCTGGAGTTTGTATGTGGCCCCCGTTTGCATAGGTTTTTTGCAACAGTCCAAAAACATGCCGCCAGTTTAATCGTGGACACTGATTTGTCCTGTCGGTATTTCGCCACTAGGACCGATTTGTAGTGCCGGTATCTAGAGTAGAAACAAACACTGTTAAATAAATAATGCTGTTCACGATCGGCTGTGGCGCCCCCTACTGGGATCAGCTTTGAGCAGGGAAAGCTTTTATACGGTAGCAAGCAATTGGGGTCAATTCTAAGGTAAAACAGTCCAGGTTCTTTTCTGTCTGTGTTTCACTCACAGTCCAGAGACGTGCATGTAAATTAGAGATACAAAACATGATACACGGTCACGAATGTTACAAAATTGTAAGTAATGATGTTCAGATCCTTTAAATGTATTATAAAAGCCGATCGCCCAGCCTTACTACATTAATTATTTAAGAGAAGAGCAGCCGTGTGCTTTCTCCGGCGTGTCTGCATGTGCAATCTGCTTTTGTTCCGGTGATTTTTACACGTCTTGCCTGTTAATTCTTGTATTTTGTATTTCTGGACGGTACACACGTTACTCCTGTGTCCTGTGACCAAGTCTGGATCTTCAGCAGGCTTGAAGCGGTACGCCTTTTTAAGGCCGGTAGCATTTTAACCAGTTACTAACGTCGTTCTTATAAAACCGATGATGCAAATCTTGATTTTAGGCACAAAGAGATTTTCAGCAGGTCTCGGTACTTTGCTCAGCCGACGCCTACAGGCTGATCTCATAAGTGAGTTCTAATTCCATCTGTGGTGGACCCGTACTATCTTTCGTAACATTACTGAGACGCATAAGCCGCTAGATTTAGCAGCTGTCAATATCTGTATATATACTGTAAGAAGAAACGGGATACAGAAGGGCGTGGCTCGTGGGTGTGGACCTACTGCATGTTGCAAGAATTTAATACGATTTAGGAACAGACTCGGCTGTAGGAATAAATTAGGGGTGTAACAATACGTTCTACCCACAGTGCCATACGATTCACAATACCGGGTTTGAAAAACGACTCTTTCAACATAAAACTGCAACTTGAAGATGAAATGATTCGTTATTGAAAGATTTATTTCACTATTTCTTGTTAAGAAGTTTTTGTGGTAATCACAATCATCTCAAAAATGTCCTTTTAGTTTTGAGGAGATCACAAACGATAACGATATTCCTGTTTTGTGTTATTTTAATAATATAATTAATTTTATAGTGCTAGTGCCCCCTGCTGTTTAAAGTGAATCTCTGAAAATCGTTACATTCCTAAATTAAATGCTTAGAACTGTAGCCAGCAAACATTCCAAGTCCAACATTCAGGTCAGGAATTTTACACGTACCTGACCCTACGTCTGACTTTACATCTGACCCTACATCTGACCCTACACGTACCTGACACTACACCTGATCCTACACGTACCTGACCCTACTCCTGATCCTACATGTACCTGATCCTACTCCTGATCCTACACGTACCTGACCGTACACCTGACCCTACACGTACCTGACCCTACACGTACCTGACCCTACACGTACCTGACCCTACGTCTGACTTTACATCTGACACTACACCTGATCCTACACGTACCTGACCCTACATCTGACCCTACACGTACCTGACCCTACACGTACCTGAACCTACACCTGACTTTACATCTGACCCTACTCCTGATCCTACATGTACCTGACCCTACACGTACCTGACCCTACATCTGACACTACACCTGACCCTACACACACCTGACCCTACATCTGACACTACACCTGATCCTACATGTACCTGACCCTACATCTGACCCTACACGTACCTGAACCTACACCTGACCCTACACGTACCTGACCCTACATCTGACCCTACACGTACCTGAACCTACACCTGACCCTACACGTACCTGACCCTACACACACCTGACCCTACACGAACCTGATCCTACACCTAACCCTACACGTACCTGACACTACACCTACCTGATCCTAAACCTGATCTTACACCTGACCCTACACATATCTGACCCTATAACTGATCCTACACCTGCCCCTACATGTACCTGACCCTATACTTGATTCTCACCTGATGCTACACGTACCTGATCCTACACCTGACCCTACCACTGTTTTTACACGTGACCCTACATGTAACCTACAGACATGGATGGTCACTGTATTGTGACCTGATTCTTTCTTGTTTCTTGATTGAATTCACATTGTTGTTGTTGTTGATTATGTGATGTTGATTGTTGATTATGATGATGGTGGTGATGATGACTATCATGATGATGATGATGGTAGTTGATGATAGCATCGCACTTTACTGAAGTTTGTACCCGTGCATCATGTTGTCAGTAGCGATCCATCCCACTGTCTGTTACGTTTTTTTTTGCGTGATAACTTTGAACTCTTTAACTTTTACTATATAATGTTTACTTTGATCGTGGGCAGCGTTCAGCACAACATCGCCGTATCGTTGCTGAAGTTTATGACATCACCTGGGTTTGTTTTTGTCCAACAGCCCTCGGTTACAGTGGGATGAAGTTTACAGACATCGTCTTTAATGATACGAACCTTCTTCTGATATGTCGAATAAAACGCTGCTCTGCTGTGTGGGACCATGACTCCTAAAGCACAAGGCCATGTGGGCTTTTCTTTGTGGTTATATATAGAAGAGAATTTAAAAAAAGTAAAAATCGTTTTTATCAGTCACTGCCAAACAGACCCAAGAATCCCAACTGCTGCTGTTGCCTAGTTTAATCAACCGCCAACGTCATTATGAGCCCCAACCTGCCCCGGCTTCCTTCCTTACTTAGAGAATGTTACACAGCAGGATGTGGAAACAGATGGACAGAAATTCTGTCTCAACATCTGCTGGGTAAAAGACACCATGCAGGTCCAAATGAACTGGACATACCATGGTGAGAAGCAGACTAGAGTCTAAAAAAACAGTTTCACCTACTTCTGGACCCAAGTTCATCATTTTTTGGCTGTTTTGGGGGAGTAACAGTCACTGGATTGGATTCTGATCTCATCTTTGATTTGTGCAGATCGCTGACGCTTACAGTCTTACAACTGCGATCAAAATAATAATACAGAACAAGAATCTTTACATCACCGCATGATTTAAGGAACGTGTAGGTCTGATTGCTTTTTATAATAATGCATGTTAATGGATGAAGCGATTTCTTCCATATTATTTAGTCCATAATGGGATTGTCTTACTGCCGTGTGTCTTGTTTGGAGAAAGCCGGAAAGCTAATCGTATCAAATCTTATGTGGTTTTGAATGCCAGTAATAATGTTGTACAGAACACACACAGCTTTTCTTTACACAAGTGAGGCAGCTGTTTTAGGTATACATGTCCATTTGTGAGAAAACACACAACTACAGCGCAAATCAGTCCGAAGGAAACCGGAGTTCCTGGTGGAAATCCTCGTAAAGAATATACCCATAGGTGATCGAACCCAAGACTTTCTTGCTGTGAATCGAGCCGTTCTGCTAAAATATATAAACACCGACGTGTGTTCATATCTTTTTATTCCGTTTGAAAGGCCGTTATTGTTGAACCGGACACTCGACAGCTGCAGTGAGAAATTCCGAGGGGTTTAAATAGAATGAGCGGTTCACATCACAGCTGTTTTGTAGGGTTAAGCCAGAAGTGAGTATAATATTCACTAATACGTGCTTCAGAAGAGGAAAATGATTGCTGTACATGTTCGATTGGTCGGTAGTCTCTCTCACCTCTACTTTCGGAGGGGTCAGGAGCGCTGACGACTCCGGACCCGCGAGTATTAATGTGTGTGCATGTGTCCGTGACGTTCATTTAGCATGAGGATATAAAACGTTCTTGTGAATCGTGATAGCTGATGATCTGACGCTCGTGTAAATCAGACATTCTGTAGCACTTAGTGAACATGAAGAGAAGCGATGCAGAAATGAGACCGAACTAAAGCACACGCCAAAAACGGCACCTCCACACCCCAATATATATATAATATATATATATAGCAATTTCCTGCCAAAACTGTGAGAACTGTGCACACGATTTGTGTAACTACCTATCAAGCCGCTTTTATCCGTCTCCAATATTCTGTGGTTCAGTTTTAAAAGGTGCATTTGTTCATCTCTGTAAACAAGTTAACTGTTAATGTAACACATTCGGAAGGTTATTTGATCAGAACGAGTGTTTTTTCTTCTTCTTCCAGGACAGTTCCTGCGGTTGTGGAAGTGACAACGTTTAAAATAACGTTTAGGAAACTCTTTCTTTATAAGTTAAGAGGTCTTAGAGCTGCCAGTTTGATCAAACTCTCGGAATGTGATGTGCTTTCGTCATGTACGTTTTTCCTTATGACTTGCCGATTATTCTTAATGTTCTGTTTTTTTTTTAATAAATAAAAAAGACACGATACAATGTGATACCAAATCATGCAAGTTTTTTTTTATCTTTAGAATGCTATTTAAGAATAAAGATTTATGATTGTTTTGTTTGATTTGTGATGCTTTTTTGACACAAGCAGACGTCTGACTTGCCGTGAACAAAACCGGATCGTGTAATGTGTCTACAGATCGGGGTGTGACTTTCTGTGATCTTATCTTGTGCAGGTAAAAAGCTTCATTTGGTACCACATAATGGTGGCTCAACAGCAACAACCTAGCAGAAGTGAAGTTTGGCTTACTAGTCGTGTTCCCTAACCACTAGGTTACAGCTAGTCCCTGGATACTAGTCCTCCCACGATCGTCTAACTTCAACGGCAGTGTAGTAATGACGCTCTGACAACAGACTGAAGATCCAACAGCTTTATTACATCAGGCACTTCAGCGTGATCCCTCCCGAGCTCCGTCAAATCAAACCTACGAGCTCTCGCCTTACGAAAAGTAACGAGGGACCAAGAAGCAACTGATGACGTATGAAGTCTGAATCTCGCGCTGTGTTCATGCAACACACTTCACACTCACTCGTTCTATCCGCTACAGTTCACTATTCCATTAACACTAACAGAACCCTGTGTATTGTACCCGGCTTAGTGTCCTTGCAGTTACCCCCCCCATCCCCGAGTACCTGGCTACTCTCAACACTTCCTCCACACTTACATAAACCCATATACATACTTCGAATAAGTTATTGTAGCTTGTATGAAAATAAGCTCTCCCAGCCCCAGTAATCGCACTTTTTCCACACAGGTAAAGAAGAACTCCGTTTGTTTTAGCACGTCTCTCTCTAGTTCTCACAAAGTTCAAAAAGTTCTCCAGCCCCAACCCCCCCTCCCCCCCCCAAAAAAAAAGAAATATGTGAGAATGTTTTTTTTCCTTCAGTAAGAAAACCATCTTCATTGGCCTTCTCTGGGACCGATGTGCTTTGCTCTGGCTAATGCGTCATACTGTCTTTCTCGAGGTCATAACTCGAACGATGGAGCCCAGTCCTCCAACAGCAAAGGCCTGCCAAGAAGAAAAAATACGTCACACAGTCAAAGAGACAGTTATGAATCTGTCAAAACATCCGTCAATTCAGCCTCAGTGGTTTTTATTGATTTTCCTTATAACCTCACTCATTAGCATCAAGTCATTATGTACTAAGTAGACGACTGATGGTTGTAATCTAGATTGGGTCCTTGAGCTGAGACCCTTAACCCTGTCTGCTCCAGGGGGCGCTGTATCCTGCACCAGTTTCTTACGTACAAAGAACTAATTTCATGTACATTTGTATAGATCCATCTCCGAATCATCGTTTCAATTCAATTTTCCGACCACACAAGAAGTGTGAGGTGTTTACTGTAGATGTTAAACATCCGAACCATCGAAACGAACTTGTGGAACTGTGGGAAACCAGTGTGAGAGACGTTCACCTTTTCATGCCACTGCAGCAGGATGGCACTGCTGTTGTCGGAGGGTTTCTCGAAGCCTCTGTAGATGTACTTCATGAGCAGATCCACACCATTCGTGTCCAGGGATTTGACGGCAGGTTCGATGTCGCTGCTCCTGAACGACGTCAGCACCTTGAGCACGACGGCCTGGGTTCTCTCCTGAGATTACAGGCCCAACATTAAAGCCAGTCTGGACTTGTGCCACGTGTGTGCACGGGACTAACCGGCGGTAAACATGGTGCATGCTCGTACAGAAGAACTTTACCTTCATTGCTGGGTTCTTACTGTTTATTGGTGGGGTTTGTAATGCCACGTGGAACGCTGCCATCGTGTCTCCTGTGCATTACAGCTAGTTAAGGAAAAGTTCAGTGACCAACACATAAACTGCAACTTCCACTGCACATAGTTCCAGTTAAAGCTTTATTACACACCTTCTCTTTGTATAGGGTTCTTTATTGAATTCCTGTTCTACACACTTTTACGAGTGGATAAAAAAACACTATTAGACTGGTGTGTAATAATTAAATAATAATTAAAAAGTGAAATACAAATAGCACAACATTCTCCTACCACGTATCTCTCTATTTTACCCTTCAGTCGACTTCGACCCTGGGTTACTCTGTGGACCGCTACCGATCCCCAGAGTATCTC
>JAOTRQ010099184.1:0-10309 GCA_028565875.1 Hoplisoma paleatum
TTAAAGGTAAAACTTCACAAATATGTATCCCGGTCTAAATGGTATTTTTAGTCGACTATTAGTCGATTAGTTGGAGTTTAGACCAGTTTCTCTGCTAATGAAAATGTCCCTTTTAGGTTCTTTGTCTTACACTCCACATCTGTCCTGTTTATTTTGTGTTGTTAGCATTTGTATTCTGTGTTGCACCTTGCTTCTGGAGGAATGTTATAATGTTTTGTGTACTTGAGTGCATAGCTGAAATTACAATAACTTCAGGCGTTGCCAGTATGTAGCAGCTGTAACAAGACGTCCAAGTCCATGTTGAGTCGTTCAGCAGAGGAAGAAGAAACAGCCAGTTATCTTGCTATTAGCGTGGAATCTTCCGCCACCGATTGACTAGACTACACCTCGGCCTGATGAACACCAAGTTATGAATGCATTTGTCTTGGAACTGCATATATTTTAGGCTAGTGTAAAATGATGCCATTTTTTTGACACTTCACACATGACGTATGTAGAAAGCAATGAAATACAGTAACCAAATTGTGAAATGACTGACACTGAGCATCTTCTCTGCATTGGGCTTGTGATTTTTGTACCGTGCACCTAATGCTTAGTACTTTGTTTAAATGCATGCACATTGGTTTTAAACGAAATGTTGAGTTTAAGGATAAATTGTGGTGAAGTGCGTCAAAATGTAAAGATTTTGTGTATTTGTAAAGCTGTTTAATGAGACATATGTCCCCATTTCAAGTAAACATCTGCATGTCTCTTTCTGCTGCATAGCTTTATTTTTTCATATTCATAGCTTCATTTAATTGCATTTATTTTTTAATAAACCCTTCCTTGTTATTTATTAAAGAGAATATCCCTCTAGCTGCATTCTGTTTTTACAAAACAATAATGTTCTGTCTCCTGGTGGGAAGGTCCAGGTCTTTTTTGTGTGGCGTTTAGTTTCAAAGTGCTTATACTCATACTCAAAAACATACAATTCAGACAAATTGGAGATACAATGTTGTCCATGAGTGTGCTTTTTATAATCTTGTTTAACTTTTATTAAAATTTTTCTTTTTTCGGCTTAAACATTTAGTTCAAACTAGGTTGTGCTGATGTTTAAATAAAAGCTTTTTTGTGTGTGCAAATGTTAAAGGGTAGTTTATATTGAGAATGTTGTACAGATGTCAGTAATAAGCTGGCAAATTGATTTGTAATGTGATGTAAAGAAAGACATGCTCTTGCAATCTTGTGGTGTCTGGGACAAAGTTAATGTTGTGGTATAATCTGGATTACAACATAAAGTACATCTAAATCTGTAAACAATGTCACAACCGTACTGTGTTTAATGCTTTTTCAGTCCATATTCAAACCCAGTGATTAATCAAAACAAATTGGCGGCACTGTGGCTAAGTGGGTACCAGTGTTTTTTCTGTGTTGTTTGCATGTTCTCATGTGTGTGTTTCTTTTCATCATCCAAAACATGCATTCAGGTTAATTGTGCGAGACGGAATGATCCATTAGGTGCCTAGGTACTTAGATGTATAAACCTGAACATTGTAGTGCTGAACCCAAAGTTTGAATAAAATGAGGAGGGTTTTATTTCAGGAAGGACAAAGAACTAGAATTAAAAAAAACTGAAATCAGTGATGGGGGATTTTAATGATATTATCTGAAAGAAGCAAATAATAATTGGGAGTGATGAGACGTAGTAAGTGCTAAATGCTGATGGTTGCAGGTCATATTTGTGGTTGTTGTATCCTCTTGATTAGGTGACGGCATGCTCGTGGCTCTGGATGCTAGATGCGGACAGTTTATGTAGTTTATTAGTCATTGGAATTGAATCAGTACTAATAGGGTAATTAAGAAATTGTTTTCTAATTTATATTTGATGAGCCTGGCATGCTAGTGGGCTAATTTAATAGAACTGAAAAATAATGCTTATTGTTTAGGTTGTTCATGCTGCTGTATTTACAGCTGGGTTGCTCATTTGTTTGAAGTGTGTAGAAATTGGAAAAACTCTGTTATGGTAGCCTTCTAATACATCAAGGGAAATTAATTTTTATTTCCATGAATTGTTTTCGAAAAGAACCTAAATTAACCTAAAGTTAAATGTTAAAGTAGTCTTTTTAAAATTACTTTTCTTCTTAACCTTTTCCTTTGTAATTTCAGAGTGCATCCACGTTTATAGATTAGTTATTTTCTATTTTAATAGTATAAAAATCTTAATAGGTAGCACTGTTGCTTCACAGCAATAAGGTTCTGGATTTGATCCCCAGGTGGAGTAGTCCAGGTCCTTTCTGCTAGAAGTATGCATGTATGCTTTCCTCCCACAGTCTAAAAAAAAATGCAGCCAGTCCCAAGCCTCGACAAATGGGGAAGGTTGTGTCAGGAAGAGCATCTGTGTCGAGACATAAAAAGTCAATAATGTGGATCACGATCTGCTGTGGTGACCCCTAATGGGATTAGCCAATAGGAGAAAAGAAAACTAATCAGTGATCCTGTGTAACTGGCCTAAGGAAAGCATTGCTATAATGTAGCTGCTGCCTCTGTGCAGCATTGTGGGTTTACTGCTATTTGCTCGGTAGCAAAGGTTGTTTATATAGATTCAATAGTTTATGCAGACTAAATCTGTTTATCCCAAGTGTTTGCATTGATATGAGATTTGTTAATTTCAGGTTTTGTTTTGACCCACTGAGGGTATAGGATGTGAGTGGAATGGGAGTCCGAAGCATTATTCCCTGATTGGGTGGATCGGGTAAGTGCGAACACTTAACTGTAAGCATTCCAGGGCTGTTGATTTTGGAACATTGCCATACTCATGAATTTTAATGACCACATAATACAGAGATCTGAACTTTAGGTTTAGTAGGTTTAATTATTAAAGTAATTAAGTAAGTATGTCTTGATTTACAACAAACTGAATATACCACATAAGAAGATGAGGTTTCTTTTTTCTGTCACAGTCATTTTAACATGGGTCAAAAATAGATTTATATGTTTATGCTCCTGTATGTCTAACTAGTGCTGTTGAAATAACTTGACGTATAAGCGATGACGTGATAGAACTGTCACTTAGAACTTTTCATGCTGATTCATACTCCTGATGCAAGGCAACGGCGTCACCTCAACGACGTTTTCCTTTTATAGATCAGCGTCGAGATCATACGCACTGCAGCAACATTAGAGGGGTGTCGAGTTTCTGATGGCTCGGTCTTGTCTGTTTATTTTTCAACTTTAGCCATAAACAAGAAAGGAAGTCGTAACTTTCAGCTATTCGATTTTGAACAACGAAAGCTTTTAAATATCGGATTGTAAACGAAACATCAAGCCACCGCCATCGGCAGAGAGCTAACACAATAAGTACATGTGTGCGTGCTGTATTGTTTTGCTGTCGTGTTGCACAACGGTGTCAATTTGACAAAGAAGTGTTTAAAGAAGTTAAATTGGCCTTTAGACAGCTGTCTTCTTAAATATCAAGTCAACAAGGCATTTTCAAACACAGCCATTTGTTGTGTGCTCATCATTTTTATTACATTAGCTTCATTCGTAGTAATCTTTTAAATCTCCGTTCTGCTAGTTAATATCGTCCGAAGCTAATAATGAAGCTGAATTAGTAAATATGAAAAGAAAACACGTATTTGTGTGTGTTTTGTATGTTTGCACAGCTTAATTCTAGTTGTTTTAGATTGCTAGTAGATGTGCATGCAATGTGTTTTGGCTTTACACTCAGAAACCAACAAATGTGTGTAGGAGTGTATAAAAAATATGTTTAAAAAAACAAGAATGGTCCAGAAAACAGCAGAATCAACAGTTACTCTGTAACAGAACTGATTCTTATAATACTGCATGTTTTATACTTGATGGGAAACCCGAGAGAAACCTGTAAGAACACTTTGGCTTGACTTGCTTGTGAAAATACATTACACCTGCAGATGAGAGCAACATAATATGGGCTTAGGGTATAAAATGTACTTTTTACCAATGACAGATAAGGTGCATACTAACCGACTATATAAATATTTACAAGCCACTGCGTTTTGCAACATGAGGTGAATAAAGTAGAACGAAACTCGTCCTTAGTGAGGAACTAGATTAATGGCATTAAGAAATTTTATTTAAAGCTCATGCCATTCACATCCCCGTACACCAGCTTGTGTAAATTATAATGTGCACACTAAAGTACATTTATATACATTCTCCACCACCAATAACCCCACCTGTTTCAGACGGTTTTAAATGTTAAATGATTTTATGTGGCAGTGGAACAAATATCTGCATCTTATTCACTCACTGTCCTGCTTATTTACAGCACACTTTTTTATAATATACTGGCTCTCTGTCCTTTGCCAGATGTCTGTATATTGGAGGCCTAACCTAATAGTGAATTTAGATGCTTACAACTGTGAGGTGAACGAGAAACATTATGTGACAAACAATCGATTGATCATATTGTGTGAAAATGTTGTTTCAGCATCCAATGCATTAACTGTAAACTTGGTAGAAACCGTAGACTGATTCAGTCACGATTCACAAATTAACCTCATCTTGCTATTTTGCTTATTTGGTCATGATTCATGAAAGAAATTTACTTTGCTTAATTACAGATGATAACTCATGAATGAAAAGAACGAGAGCGATTATTTGCAATATCGAAACGTTCTCGTTCACTGAGAAGATTTGTTAGTTGAGGACAGATTCTAAGCTAAATTATTTTATCTGCCAAAGCAAAGCCAAAATGAATCTATTTTCTTAAACGAAGATGAAAATTAGTCATTAGAATTCTCTTAAGTTAGATTTTTATAAAGATTTCCTCGGCTGGTCTTTTGTAATTCCAGTGGTTACATGTTCTTTTATAATGAATACATTTACCAGTAAATATATTTAGTAATAAATAATGAATACATTTTTTTAATACCTAAAATGCTTTAGTGCTCAACAAGCTAAATTTTATTTTTTCGGAGTGAATCATATTTATATAATTCTGTCATGAACTCTTATGATCTTGATATCAATAAACTTTTGTAAACAAAGTATGACATTATGTAATATTACACCATCTATTATTTATTAGCTACATCACATATTTGTTTGTAACAATGCCTTTTCATCTTTGTTTTCCTGCATTTGAGGTTTATATTTAAGGCCTAGCTATTCAAAGTTTTAAAATGTGTCACCTCAAAACACAAAAGTCTTTGGTTCAGTCTCCAATTGGACCGGTATGGACACGGCATGTTCTCCCGTGGGAGTTTTGCTTTTGACAATTTTTTTAGGCTGATTTACAATAATAATGTTAATATAATATATAATGCAATAGTAATGTTAGTAACAGACACACAGTTTATGATATTATTAATATTTTAATGATTTGATTCATTCCAGAGAAACATTGTTCTCTAATGATGCAAGGAGAGGACAAAAGGAAAAGGAAACAGACGTTAAGTCCTAGAATTGTTTCTGACGAATACTGTCTAAGAGTGAGTATGATGCACGAGGTTGTAATTAAAATAAAAGATTTGTTTTAATGTTCACATTGTGGTTTTAGTTTATATGCCTTATATAGCTTATATGGTTTTAATACAGTAATTAAAGTATTAGTTACTATCAGTTTATATATTTTTTTATACCAACATACATTTTAAATGCTTCTGAGAATAAATTATGTGAAAAATCAGTGCTGGGATGGTGTTAAAATGATAATTATACTCCCGAGAGATGAACCACAGTGAAGCAGACAGTGTATCATATCGGAGTTTAGTTTATTAGTTTTAATACACACTTTATATGCAATTACACTATTCACAATAGCTCGTACTTGCTGTATGACACTTACTTAACCGAATTATGTTCATCATTTCAAATGAGTAAAAGGTAATAAGTTGTTGAGTAGACAATTGAAAAAATTCCAGGAAAAAATACTCTATTTATCATCACTGGCAAAGTAAGTAAGTTTTAAAAAAAAATACTGTTCTGTTATAAAGACCACATTTTGACAACTCTGACATAGTCTGAAATCTCTTGCCCCTCAGAGGATTAGTTTAAAACTCTGCTCTGTTTTTTTCTTTTTAGGAGCGTCCAAAAGAAGATACAACAAAGATGAAAAACAAAGTGTCCACATCAAGTGGTAAAACGTTTTTCTTTGTTTTACCTGTCAATAGAGATGCTAGTTTTTCAGAGAGTCAATGTATTATTTAAATAATTTAGTTTCAGTGTGAAATGATAGCTGCATATTCACATGTGCTATTGTGGTTTTAAACCAAAGCAGTTAACAGTAAGAAGAAATGCTGGTCATGGGATCAGTATTTAGAAGAGGAAGGAGCCAAAGCAGCACCTGTGGAATTATTTACTGAGGTAAGAATTCTCATTAGTTACACTTGTGTATGTCACATGTACATACGAACACTAAACAATGAAATAAATATTCTAAAGGAATGCATATGGGTTTACAGGTCTTAAAGCTGGGACTAGCTTTTTAAAAGCAGTTGTATTGTGGGTTTGGTTGTGGTCTAAGTAGATGTGTGTGTTGCTGAACAACCTTAACATGAAGTGGGTGGCACTGTTTTCTGTGTGGAGTTTGCATGTTCTTTTTTTTGTCTGTGTGGTTTTCTTTTAAGTGCTTCGGTTTCCTCACACAGTCCCAAAGCATGTAGTTAAGTTTAGATAGAGGCACTGAATTGTAAATAATAACAAAAAAAGTTAGCATTAAATGTTCTTGCTGTTAACACTAGAATCTTGAAAGTTATGATTTTTGTTTAAGGGAGCTGAAATGATTCTTCCAGTAAATCTTGTCACTAATCACTCACTCAAAACTCACTTTTGCACACTGTCCATTTAATGTTCCGTTTACTCCAGAGTCACCACTGTGCAGTTAAAATGAGTGAAATAGAACACAGCCGTGACATGATTTGAGCTGATTGCAAAATGGAGGAAAAGAAAAATAGCTCAAATTCATGCTGTGTTTGTGATCCATTGACCTTTTTCCCGAACCAGTGAAGAAATCCATGTGTTAGATGTGTATGTACTTTTCTGTCGAGGTTTTGACAATCTACATTTATTAATCCAGTTTCATGTATCTTTATCATCATATGACACTTTCTACAGATGTTCTGCTTTTGTTGCAATGATTGATCAGAGAGATTTCACACATCACCAGATTGCTTTAGTGAATAAACTATTTTTTTCGTCATAATAAAAATACCACACATTTCACCCTGGCATAAATTTAGCAAACCTTCAAAACCACCAAATACCCTTATCTTAAACTCTCAAGAATTATTGGGTTAAGCAACAGTAACTGATTGGATGTCACTTTTTCAAAATATATTATCGTATGATTTGGGTCTATTTTTGACCTATTTTGAAAATGAATATTAGATCTTATTAAGTACCAGAGTTCAAGCAGTTAACCTAAAGATCTTAATGGAACAGTTTATGCCAGCCCACCAGTGCTGAGATTTTTACACTCATTAGCACCTTTCCCGACCTTTTATTATTTTATTACTCTTATTACTTTTATTCTATTTAGTGTTCATGTTATGTTATGTGTCATACATGTGTGCCTTGTATGTGTGACATACTTGGCCAAATATACGATTCTGATTCTGATTGAAGTAGTGGTAACATGCATCACTTTCTTCTGGAACAATTTTAGCAATTGAGGATCTGTCACTTCATTTTTTTCTCTATTACATTGTTTCCAGTCATCTTATTGTGATTGACCTTAAACCAACAACACGCCCTATCCAATATCATCCCTTTATTTTACAGACACGCCTAACTTTGTGTGTTACGTGCTCTGCCAGGTCAAAAGCCCCACTGAGATTTGAGCTTGAATACATTCACAGCTGCACCACTTCAGTTTTCTTTGTTGTTCTGTTTATGCTTTGCACGAACTTCGATTCATTTGCAGTGCTACTAAGTAAACTAAACAAAGAGTGTATAATTTGTATATATGCAAACACACTGCCCTATAAATATAACATGCTTAGCACTTAGCCTAATTAGAGTGGTAATCTAAAGGTGGATGTGAGATTAACCTACGGTGACCGTCACCAACGTGATTCGGCACAGCTTCCGCTGGTCTGCAGTTGCTTTGACCGTTAACAGTCTGCAGGCGTCTTTCACTTGCTTTGCACAATTTCATGCTGCTTTATGCTTACGCTCACATTTTAATTGAGATTTGCAGCTTTAAAACAATTAAGGGTTGAATAATGACTTTAATCAGGTTTCAGATGCTACCAGCACATAAAGCTTGTCAAAGCTGGATTTTATTCTGAAAGCGAGAGAACACTAAATTGCTTATTCACCAAACACTAAATAGCTAAGTGCTCCACAATGATTGAATAGATATAGCCAAACTCTTCGAGCTCTGGTCTGATCTATGTGTGCACGTCAAACACGATTATATATATACCCGAAACAACATAGAACACAGAGTGCAAAACCTTTAATAAATACAAAAAAGATTTGTGATATTGCGTAAATATCGCTGCCAAAAAAGTGCAAAACACTGCTATAAACTATAAACTGATATTTAAAAATGTCATAAACCGTTGTTCGCATAATATATTTTATTACGCATAAATATTAAGCATGTATTGGCTGGGGTTTTTATAGGTGTAACAATTTAGAATAGTTAATATGTTTGTTATTTATGGCCCATGTGTTCTTATTCATGATGGCTATAGTTAGTAGCTCATTGAAATGTGATCACTACTGTTTATTGTCATGTAATATGTTTGGTTCTAAATTGTACCCTGTACAAAATGATCATAAATTAGTTATTAGCACGCTGGCATTGGCATTTTTCTGCATAACAGAGAAGGTAATAATACTGTATAAAAATTGGAGTGGTTTCTACTTTCATGATTGTGAATGTGTTGTTTTAATGGGAACGTTTTAGTAGAGTGCAGTGTAAGCAATTCTGTGTTGTGACTCTATAGTAGCTTTTGATGCTGATTGTGTCGAGCGCAGTGTTTTTGTTTTCTACAGTCTCTGTGTGAATGTTATGTCACTCTGTGAATAATGCTTACTGCAGCGTGGTGTAAGCTGTTTGTACTACCGTCTCTTAGTTGCTCATGTTAGCAAGTGTATATTTAGAGGTAGTGCTGTGTGAGGAAGCATATAGATTAGTTATAGGAACCGCTTTCATCTATTAAATGTGGTTTAGATTTAGCCTGTTGGTCTAAAGATGAGCTTAATAGCTTGAAAAGGAAGGTGTTGTTACGATTAGTGTTTCAAATAATTGCATTATTTATAGACTAATTGAACAGAAAATGTCTGGAAATTAACACAGAAGACAAACATATGTGCATTATAAGCACACATTAGGAAAAACTTGTTAAATTACGTTGTTATGTATTACAAACTTCATTTGAAGGTCAATGGTCGCTGGTATTCAGGGTCTCCTCTCATGGTGAAACACTGGGACCTGTTAAATGTTAGGTATGTTATCACAAAGCAGTACTGACCTGGTGAGGGTTAAAAGATCAATAATAAATGCAGTGAATGTGGCAGGAGTTAATTTAGTACATTATGGGGCTGCCATGGCCCGGTGGTTAGAGAACTGGGCTTGTGATCGAAAGGTGCCGAGCATTGACTGATCACGACTAAAGTGCCATTGAGCAAGCCACCTAATCCCTAATTGCTCCCTCGGCACCGTGGCTAGGGCGGCCCACCACTCAGGGCACGTGTGCTCATTTCTGTGTGTGTTCACTACTTGTGTGTTGTGTGTCACACTAGATTGGGATAAATGCGGAGGATTAATTCTGTGTGTATAAATTCTGTGTGTAAAAAGCACAGTGTGTGTTTTCTTAATTTCTTTAGAATAATTGGTAATGCTTTTTCATTAGTCTCACTGTCGGGCAGCATTTCTGTTTTTGGAGAACAGACTAAAAGGATCGAACAGTTTTATGCAAATGCTTGGTTCAGTTATGTACAGTTATGTTCCTCTTATGCTTTAACAGAATAGCGTAGATTCAAACATTTCCGTTTCGCCAAGAGAATCTTCTTGATTTCTGCTTTGTATGTCCTGTTTTTCCCCCTCAAGTATTTTTTTTTAATCTAATCTCTACCCAAGTGGTAACCACAATCAGTCTCAAACGTTTTCTATTATTTCTGTAATTAGATTTGTCATTGTGGGCGGCACGGTGGCTGAGTGGTTAGCACTGTCGCCTCACAGCAAGAAGTCCCGGGCTCGATCCCCGGGTCGGGCTGTGTGGAGTTTGCAACTTCTCTCCCTAGATTTCCTCCGGGTACTTCGGTTTCCTCCCACAGTCCAAAAACATGCACTAGGTTGATTGGAAATGTGAAATTGTCCAGTAGTCTCACAAGTTCC
>JAOTRQ010099195.1:0-10309 GCA_028565875.1 Hoplisoma paleatum
ATAGAGAAGACCGCAGCGCCGCCCTTCCGGTTGCTACGGCAACCGCACCGCGCCTCCCGGAACCCTGGATCCTAACATAAACAATTTGGGATATGCAAAGAAAGTTGTACTATATGTCTGTATATGTGTAATAGCAAATAAAGATGTTATATTCTACTCTATTCTACTCTGCTCTACAGCAGAACCTTCACTTGTATCTTCACTTGAATCTGTTCTAAAGTTCTTTACACACACATTAAGAGGCAGAGGTGTATACATACACACATACCCGGTGCGATGAAGAGCCCTAGCCGTTACGCCATGGGTAGCATTTAAAGGTCGCTCAAGGGCTCTTCAGTGGTGAGCTGTCGACTCTCTAAATCGAACCGGCAACTTTCCGATCGCACGCCCAGCTCTCTAACCACCAGGACACGGCTTCCCCAAAGATCTCACCCAAAGGAGAGTCTAGACCCCCCTGCATCTCCCAAAACATCTCTTGGGAAGTTTTCTTGGTCTGCAGTCGTCAGAAATTCATAAAACGGTGACTGGTTGATGGGCGGGCAAGGTTTCAGGGTTCATCGAGGCACATAGGAAGCGAAAGCCAAAATTCAGATAGAAAGGTACACAATACACGGTAGCTAGGTCGTTTGGGCCAAAGGTGGTCATAATGTTGTGCTCGATCATTGTGTAGTCTGTCAGACCGAAATACCAGGACTGATTTTAAATGAAAACTTTCGCAGGGGAAACACCTTTGCTCTCAGCTGAAGCCTATAAATCTGTAAACTACACCCATCCTCTTAACAAAAGTGTCGTGGTTATAAAAGTGAAATAAACAACGTAGACCGCACCTATTCATTTTTTTAATAGAATTGTGATTAGGACCTGTTCATTCCGGAGAGGTGAGTAATGCTTTTATTACAAACATTCTTAACATTTGGTTTGTTTTTTTCCAAAGAAAAAAAAAAAAGGGCCTAGGCCGTCTAGACAGAAGAAGGTTCGGGCCGGGCATGTTGGAGCGCTGCACCCTCCGTCTCGTGTGGGTGATTTTTTTTTCTTTTTTAGGGAAGCGCAGACAGACAGGGAAGATCTGACAATCGATATTTAATGAATAAACCGCTTAATAGAAGCGTGTGATTGTTCCGCCATTGTGCTGTTCTTCCTTATAGGCTGTAAATTTCAGAAGCACTGAATGGAGGGAACACACAGCGAGTTGACGGAGACAAAAAGATGCGTAACGTTCATCAACACCTGGTTATTTTTTTAGAAAGGAAAAATCACAGGTGTGACGAGGTAGAGAAAGAGCTGTGAAACTCTTATATAGTGAAAACTTGGGGGGGGGCTGTTTGGGATCCTACATCCAAAATCAACACAATGAGAAGCTGGTAACATACGCATACCATCTATCTATCTAAATACCTGTATATCTATTTATTATATTGTTTTCTTTGTCTGTCTGTCTATCTATCTATCTATCTATCTATCTATCTATCTATCTATCTATCTATCTATCTATCTATCTGTCTATCTATATGTCTATCTGTCTGTCTATTTTTTAATCTATCTCTCTTTCTCTTTCTATTTCTCTCTATCTATCTATACTAACTGTTCAAATATGTCTGTATGTCTGTCTATTTATTTATCTTTTATCTGTCAATACATTATATTGTCGTTCTATCTTTGCTGTTTCTATTATTTTGTCTATAAATCTAATTGTCTATTTGTCTATGCATGTATCAGTCTAATTCTTTATATCTTTCTATCAGTTTCTGTGTATAACTTATGAACTGTCTACCTGTCTGAAGACTGATGTATATAACTGTATATTTCCGGTATTGTTAATTGTGTATGATGTTTAAATGATTAACACATGATGTACAGTAAATTTAAAAAAAACTGTGGCAAACTGTGGTAAATTGAAAGCCAATAAATGTCTAAGTTATGTTTATCTTTGAGGGCAAGTTGGTAGGAATGGTGGGAAAGCTGGGATGCATATGCCAGAAATTAGATGCATCATAGGGCAGCAGCCAATCAGCACCTAGAAGAAATGAATCACACTCTTGGATTGGCTACTCTTGGAGTATGAGGATATTTTATTTTGAGTTTACGTTAATATTTTTGGTATATAATGAGTACAGTATATTGTTCTTAATTATTTAATGATAAACATTAGTTGTATCAGAGGTTTATGATTTCAGCGTCACTATGAGACCATCGAATCAGAACACAGACTTAGAGACAGAAATCCAGGATCAACCATAGTTTCATTTTTCGTGTTGAACCATGTCGTAGCTTTTAACAAAATCGCTCACAAATCTCTCTCAATCTCTTAATTACGCCAACTGAGATGCTGAAGAATATTAAATTACAGCGGAGGGTTAAGAGACCGTAAGTTATCACGTGTAAAAAAAATTTTGGGAAGGTTCTGGCAAGCTGACAGAGAATTTACCAGATGGAGCTTCTAGCGACGTTTTACAGGTGTTTTTGAATACATCGTACCGACTGGACTAGAAAATCAGCCCAGACTTCTTACACAAAAACCCCAAAATCCAGACCAAGAACATTCCTGGAACAAACAACTGTCTCCTTGTGAACTGTGAGAACTTAATATCACTCGTATAGAGCAAGAAGTGATTCACTGCCACAGCGCCAGAAGGCGGTGAGTTTCTGAGGGTTCAGTCACATATGTGTTTACCCTCCGGTTTGAGGTGCGATCTTCTGAGCTGTGAATCAAATCCAGATATAGATACCTGGAAATAAAAACTGAAATGTGGATCTATTGTCTAATATTCATCTTTTGATTTCAGTCTACAGCAGAGATAAAGGAATTGGCCTCAGTGTTCCAATACTTTTGAATATATATTTGTTTTATGGCAATATGCTGTCTTGTGTTTTCTTTTTAAAAGGTACTAGTCTGGTGAAATTACATATAATATATAAATAATGAACACATTAGCTGTAATGAACTCCTTTTTATCATTTTTTCATATATTTCTCTTTAAAACAAGATAACTTATTTGTGAGTAAACATCTTTTATTTTTGTAAATAATAAAGGTCTTTTTATTTCTAAGGTAGCTACAAACAATTTTGAATGAAAGTCAGATGCGGCAGCGCCCTCCGTTGTTTAAATAAAATATTAATCAGACCATTAAAAAGTGTGAACACCGATGTACTTTTACACTCCTACTTGAGTAAAAAAAAAGCACACTTTTACAATCACATGACGAGTCCACTTAAGTGTGGAATTTGTCTACTTCTGCCTCCTACGGTGAACACACTCGCCGTAATGAACTCTGTTATTTAAACAAAAAGAAAAAGAACAAAATAGAGTAATTCATTTGTGTCAAATCAATTTGGCTGTTTATTATCGTTTACCTAACAAATGAAGAGACGTTCCAGGTCAAAAATTCAATCCTATCATATCAATCGGCGACACCTCACGAAAAAACAAAACAAAACAAAAACAAAACAAAAAAGGCTTTCTGAGCCAGATTTTCCAGTACGGAGCTGGAGAGTATGGATAATTGTTTTTGGTTTCCGTTGAAGCAACCGATGGATTGTCAAACAGCGAATTAGCGCGACTGATTGGGTGTTTGAAACTCTGGATATACAACGAGGAAGATGAACTCTGGGCATCAAACAGCTGTGCAGTGAAGTTTGTTTAAACCTCGTAATGAATCGTGACATAAGAAGATGATGAGCAAACAGACGGATTCTGCTGGAGGGCGTTTCTGACGCCGGGCCTCGGTTCAAGAACTCGCCCGCCCGTCTGGGTGGCATTGTTTTATCGTGGCTATGCACAAAATCCGGTTTTGTTTTGCGCTGCTAGATCCAGATGTGAAATAACTCAGAGTAAGCAGCAGTTTAGTCAAAGATGGACAATCAAAAGAACAATTTAATGCAAATTCCCCGATAAGACTCCTGCCCACTACATAAGAGTTAACTTAGAGTTAACCAATGATGTTTGTTCGAACACCCACTTGGGTGATAACCGTGGGCTAGCAAGATTTACACTGCCCACCAATTAAAACTTAGATTAATAAATTGGATAGCTGTAAAGGATCTCCATAAATCAAGCTACATTAGCATGTTGCTAAGCTAAGCAAATGGCAAAAACGGTCAGCTAGCAAGAGATCCTGTTGTTCAGTGTTCTGGCTGCTGTTCTGGCGAATCTTCTAACAAAATATTAGCTAATGAGCATTTAATGCTAGCTCAACTGTAGATAGCATTAAAGTCTAAAAACAATAATGCTTGATTCAATTTAATCATAATATATTCAGTAAACACACACATAATTGAATTACAGCACTAGACTGGAATTTAGTGTTAGCGTGTAGCTATAAGCTAATGGCAAAAAACAAGCTAGCACACTTTGACATACTAGCTGGAGAGTATGGCTTAAGCGCTGTTACAAGATATATGCTAATTAGAAACCATCTTGCCATTCACTGTTCTGGCTGCACCCTAATCCACTCACTGTTAGCTATTATGCTAAGTAGCATTTAACACTATTATCAAACACTAACTCAGAAGATACATGGGTAGCATGAACATTTTAATATAATAAATATAAATATTTTGTATAATATATAATAGGGGTAAATATATAATAGGTATTACAAGAAATTAAAGCACTGAATTAGCATGCAGCTTAACATGATGCTAAGTAAGGGAAAACAGTATCCTAGGAGATTTAGCATACAAGCTAAGCGCTGCCAGAAGTGAAAATTCTGCCATGATTTCAGCCAAGAATTCATTATTAATATTAAACATACTAAACATGTCATACATTTTTACTCATATGTAATACTTTAAAACCCAGTTAGTGCACAATTGGTTTGGAATCACTAGAGTTTGAAATTGTTTAAATGTTGAATGTTTAAATGTTGTATCAACATGATATTTTTATTATATTAAAATGATTCCCCCAACCCACCCCCCGGTAAAACGTATTTTTGTTCTTTTTACCTTTATGTTTTAAATTAGTTACTTTTGACTTGAATCAAATTTTGGACTAATAACCTGACTCATGCTTATGCTAGCACTCTTTCGTTCCTCCTACTTATAAATTTCCGAAGGAACAAAGCACAACGTTTTTGTGGTTTTACATTCGACAGGCTGCTCGATACTAATGAGTCAAAACAAATCCGCAAAAGATCCGCAAAGATCATGATGTTTAAAGAGATCACATGTGGATCACATTAATAACTGAAAAGGGTGGATGGGAGAAATACTGCTAAATAATGGCTGTGCCATAAATAATAAAGTTAGCATGTAGGGTAAGGGTATGTAAGACCCTGTTAGCTGCTCTTTTTGCATGGTATTTTTATGGCGTTTTTAGCTAAAGATTAGCTGTTCTGTATAGGAGTTAGCAGCTGCGGTTAGCCATTTGTAAGAACTAGCTGCTGCAGTTTGCTGTATGAAGGAGTTTACAGTTAGCTGTATGTAGGATTTAGCTGCTGCAGTTAGTCGTATGCAAGTGTTAGCTGCTGTAGTTAGCCATATGTTTGAGTTAGCTGCTGCAGATAGCCGTATGTTTGAGTTAGCTGCTGCAGTTAGCCGTATGTTTGAGTTAGTTGCTGTAGTTAGCCATATGTTTGAGTTAGCTGCTGCAGTTAGCCATATGTTTGAGTTAGCTGCTGCAGTTAGCCGTATGTTTGAGTTAGCTGCTGTAGTTAGCAATATGTTTGAGTTAGCTGCTGCAATTAGCCGTATGTTTGAGTTAGCTACTGAAGTTAGCCATATGTTTGAGTTAGCTGCTGTAGTTAGCCATATGTTTGAGTTAGCTGCTGCAGTTAGCCGTATGTTTGAGTTAGCTGCTGCAGTTAGCCGTATGTAGGAGTTAGCTACTGCAGTTAGCTGTATGTAGGAGTTAGCTGCGGTAGTTAGCCGTATGTAAGAGATAGCAGCTACAGTTAGCCAAATGTAGGAGTTATCACCTGTAGTAGATAAGAGTAATTAGCTACTCAATAAAGAAGTTAAATACTTTCAGTATCTTCCAGTAGCTTCTTTAGCTATCTACAGTTAGTTAGCTAGTCACAACTCAAAAATGTACCCAAATGTACTCTCATCACTTAAATCAAACCATTTTCCCTTCTTCCCTCCCAGTGACTCAGATCAGCCGGTGACATGAGCAGCATCACTGCTAAACGGACGTCACCAGAGAAACAGCTTCTGTTCACGCCGGCGGCAGTGGCGAGACACACAAGTTTGGTGGAAAATGTTTTGCGTGAACTTGGTGACTCGGCCTCATGAATGAGAAATCATGTTTCATAACGTTTTGTTGAGCCCAGCGTGTCCTATCAACAAATGAATGATGTGTTATACACAGCTGAAAGTACACTTTGTGAATCGCCCGGACAAACACTTCCCGCCTAAATGAGTTTTTAGGAGTTGGCTGCTGAACGTAAGTGTAAATTTTGTTGTAGTAGAAGGAACAGAGGTGAAAAGTTATTTCTACGTTTATTCCTGTTAATGTAATTGAGTCATTAGTTTTTTACTAAGTATGTTTTTTGAGAAGAGAGTAAAAAAAGAGTTGAATTAGTACAGGTACAATACGTTTAGAATGTCAAGTACTTATGGTTTGGGCAGAACCTTGGCTATGTGCCAGCAAGTTCGATGCCCAGGTTGGGCAGTTTGTGTAGGTTGTGTGCTCCAATTTCCTCCTACAGTCCTAAAGTAAGGTGAATTGCAGATACCAAATTGTCCATGACTGTTTGATATGAACACGTCTCCTAAATGAAATGTGTGTAAAGATGTATGAATGTAACCCAAGTGTAAAATATTACATTAAAATCATAATAAACAAACAAACAAACCTGAGTCATGAGTGTATTTAACTCTATACATACAGTACAGGTAAAAGTTGAAAAATGATGTATGTGGAATGAACTTGTCTCCAGTCAAGGCAACGCCAAGTTTACTTGTCTCTCTAGGCTGAACTGAAAATAAACATTCACAGTGTTGTACCTTATCTATGATGCATTTTTATTAATATGTGTCTCTGTGTGTGTTTGTTTACCCGTTTCCAGTCGTTTCTGACTCTTGGGTCCTCTGTGGACTGCTACCGATCCCCAGAGTCTCTCAAATGGTTTTTTACAGAGTAGGTTGCCAGGTCTTTCTCCAACCCATATCGCTATGGGATCAATATAGGACAATTTTAAATGTCTCCGATTAACCAAGTGCATGGTTTTGGACTGTGGGAGGAAACCGGAGCACCTGGAGGAAACCCACGCTGACACATGGAGAAAGTGCAAACTCCGCACAGAAAGCCCTAAGATCGAACCCGGGGACTTCTTGCTGTGAGGCGACAGTGCTGACCACTCAGCCACCGTGCCGCCAATATCTGGCTAATAAGATGTCATTAATAATAATACATGGTAACATATAAGAACATAATTAAACGTTACCGTCCGTAAATAAACCTGAACGACAAATCTTAATTCGCGTTTATTCTTATTTATTGTACAGTAACTTGATTTTATCTGCTTTTAACAGTTTTCTAGATTTTACAACTTCGATTTTAGTGGTAAACAAATGTAAAGTTGAAAAAAAATGATGTATATACTTTTTACAGGGTCCTAACTCAAAACAATGTTATAACTGTAAAGTCAAATTAAGAAATTACAAAGAAAAAAATGATGCTTCATTTGAGCCAACGAATTATCTCAAATCATTGGTGTAAACGTAACCTATTAGGGCTTACAGTGTATTTTTTTCAGCTAGAGGAAAGATGCATCTTTCTACGGTTCCTTCGATGTGTACACAGACCATTACTCAGCCGCCCGCCATCGTCCCGTATTTACTGACGGAGGAAGAACCTCTCGAACCATCAACACTGGCGCTTATTGCGTGGCAACAAAACTCAGTCCAAACACTTCAGAGTGTGTGTACATGTGGAAGCCAGCGAGCCATACGATGTTCGGAAAGGAAAAACGCCTCTGTGGTCCTAGGATGTCCCCCCCTTCCCCGTTTCCCGAGCACTATATTTGGTATGGAAAAGTCCCCGTACCTCCGGGACGGAACGGGCGTCCGGTGAGTCCTGGTGGTTGGCGAGGACGAGGAAGGGGAGCGTGCAGAGCTGAGGATGCTGCAGGGCCTGCCGGAGCTCCGATCGACTGCACGCCATCTCCTCGTCTGAGACGGTACTGTTAAGGACGAAGATCACCGCCTGCGAGCCCTGGTAGTAGCGGCTCCAGTATTTCTTTATGCTCTCTGCCCCTGTCATGACACAAATCATCAAAGTATTCATGTCAAGGGTTACCCACAATGCAATACAATTAACGATACTGGGTTCACGATACAATTCCCCCTTCCAGACCCAATTCTTTTTAAACAACATAAAATTGAGGCGAAATAATGTATTTGATTAACTTTAATCTCCATTCTGTGTTTCTTGTTAGAACAAAATGATGAAACACAAAACATTTGTTATGAATAAACAAAACATTTGTTTATTTCATAAATTTAAACAGCATTCTTTTATTTTCCAGGCAGTTGCAATGCGACAGCAAAAAATGATGGATTCATTTTCTTTGTGTTAAAAATATCATGTCAGTTCCCCCTGCTGTTTAAAGTCAATATAGATGTGAATCGATTCTTGCTGAATTGTTACATCCCAAATGTGTACTGTCATCGTGACTATGATGTTTTATTATTGATGTTTGATTGGTAAAAAGGTTTACAAGTGTATTTTATTTTTGGGAGCCAAGTTAAAAAAAGTTTTTGGACCAACTTTGGTGACCATGTTTATTATCTTTTAATTAATTAATTAATTAATATTCATTTAATATCTTTTGGCTTTGCCATCGTTGCCATGGCATAATCAATTCAATTCAGTTTGTTTTTCTTGTAGTTTTAAAAAAAATCTGTTGTCAGAAGCTTTGTTTCAGGGCCCAACAGTGGTAACCTGACAGTGAAGGTGTTTAAAGAATCAACCTTTTGCTTACTAGTACCTTACCCACTCTTCTACAACAGCCACCTGATCACCAACTGCCTATAACATCTACATTCCTAACTATAAAAATCCAGAACGTTCCACAACTCAATCCCTTTATGAAATATAATTCATCAAATTGTGTGTTTAGGTCAACAGAAAAAAAACAATAGTCCGATTTATTTTCTCACCCCGAGCAACAGTTACCGACTGAAGGCAATAATTCAAGCCTTATCGCGGGCTGTAGAAAAACATGGGGGGAGGGGGGGGGGAATCTGACCTCACCTAAATATTCTATGTATATTTCAGTCACTGACCAAATTTGGTCAGGCCTCCCCTTAGGTGGTCCGGGAGCTCTTGTTCCTGTGTTGTTTTCATCCCAGGGAGCCGACGTTTCTGTTGTGCTTAGCTGGGCCTCTGCTCGGGACACACAGTGCACCTGTTATGGCCCCCGCATCCCACAGAAAACATAAATCTCCCTCCCGCCCCCGGCACTCGCCACTGACGTTCTTTTTTTCCCTTCAGGACTGAAGGATTGTCTGTTTCACGTTCAGTTCTGTTATCCATTGTAGAAGTCTCTGTCTTAGAGATTTTTTGACTTGGGGGGAGGGGGGTTGTTTTCAGTTAATGTTTAATTCAAAAAAACAGTAGCTCTGGTTGTTTGTGGAGGTGAAAAGTATCATAAAAGTAATGATGCTAGTCACCACGCATTTGTGCATGGATGGATCATTAGTGATAGAGCATTACAATCTTACAGTACTTAGGCCAAGAGCGTTAGTCATAGATCAGAGTGTTTGGCATAGATCGTTACTCATAAAGCAATGTCATAGAGAGGTTGGCATAAAGCACTTACAAACATACAGCATTTGTCATAGACCAGTTGATATAGAGCATTTGATGTAGAGTTTGTTTGATGTAGAGTTTTTGTCATAGAAAACTTGGTGTAGAGTGTTCGGTGTTTGGCACAAAGTTGTAGTCATAGAGCGCTTGGAATAAAGCATTAGTCATTGAGCAGTTGGTATGAAGCACTTGGCATAGAGTGTTAGTTGTAGATCATTTGGTATAGAGAATCAGTTATAGAGTCTTCATCATAGAGAACTTGGTATAGAGCGTTAGTCTTACAGTGTTTGACATTATTATTATTATTATTATTATTAGCTGTAGAGTATTTGGTGCAGAAAGTTAGTTGTAGAGTCACCAAGAGCTTGGCATGAAGTACTTGGGATAGAGCTTTACTTTTACAGTGTTTGTTCTAGAGCAGGGGTCACCAACGTGGTGCCCGCAGGCACCAGGTCGCCCGAAAGAACCTCATGAGTCGCGTGTGGGCCTGTTCTAAAAATAGCTGCATATTTTGCATATTGATATTTATTTGTTTCCTACCTTGTTAAATTATTGTT
>JAOTRQ010099205.1:0-10309 GCA_028565875.1 Hoplisoma paleatum
TGGAATTTGGCCGACTAGTAATTTTTTCGGTCGACCAACGAATAATCGATTATTTGCGGACAGCCCTAGTAATGACAAATAAAATTGAATTTGATTTGAATTTTTGAGTCACAATATTTTGACTATGTCAGTATTTTCAAGACCTGTAGCACTCAGCTCATAAAAAGTCATGTTTTGAGAACTGTCTAGGTCTTGGTAGATATATAATATGTAAAAACCTCTTAACCGTACAGATGACATATACCCATGCATACTATTGTTGTCTTTCCTGGGGCAGATGGGATCTTCCATCAGTGAGAAATGTTCCACTTTGGTTGGAAGATTATGACAGAGATCTCTATCTGACCCCATACACCAGACATAAACCCATCTGAGTATTTCAACAAAAAGGATACATATAAATCCAGTGCTAGTCAGCATGAACAGAAGGCCTCTGCACATCTGGAAGGTAGTGTAGGTTTCTGGAACTGCTGGAGGACTGCTAAGACGGCAAGCAGAGATGAGCTGTGGTTTATTCGAATCTTTAAGCCACAAAAGCTCCACCAGGACACACTTGTTCAGCATTAGGTGACTGCGGCCATCGGTGAATGACAACAGCTCAGCACAGACCAGCTCACTCACATCTGGTAAAGATTTTACAAGTGATAAAACTGCATTTAGAAATAGAAACAACTTTAGTAAAGAGTAACAATTATTTTAAATATTTTTAATTGCTGTCCAGTTAATACCAAAAATTTAATATTCATTCCATCATTCATCCACAAAGTAATAAAAGCGATCATATAGAAACATTAATCTGGCAGTTTGATGGTTTCCCTTCACAATCGCGTGTAACATTTATCAGCATTGATGGATGCTTGAATGAAGCGGCAAGACAATAAGCTTGCCAGCCAGTGCTGTGAGATCGACTTCTGTGATTGGCTGGCTGGTCACAAACACCAGACATGACTGGCTATGTCTGAAGGTGGGCGAGATTTGTCATGGTTGCTGGTTGGTTAAAAGTGCAAATGCAATCATGGAGATAAAAGTGCAATCTGCTTTGTGTTTGACTATTACACGTGTTGGAAGAGTTAGTTACTAACACTTCTTTTATTGATTACAAACACTAGATAGTTACAGTCAGGGTACTGGAGATATAACTGGTTAATGTGAAATGCAAAAAATATTGACAATAATTATTTACATTTGAATAATTATGCTCTTTAATCGGTCAAAAAAAGATTCCACTTACCAAAGTCCTTTTCCCCAACAATTCCAAGTAATGTATCTGTTGAGCACTTCGATACTGACGTCACCTGACCGTCAGAAACAACTTCATAAAGTCTGAGATTCCAATTTGTTGTCACACTCAGGAGTTTAGGCTTGGCACAGACAGGTCCTTGGTCAGTCACAACCTCCCAAATAAAGCTTAGAAACAAAGAAATGGCATTTTGAGATTTCGGAGATTAAAGATTAAGCCTTGATCAAAGTCAGTTTCGCGATGTCTTAATCTAATACCTGACTGTGATAATGTTTTCAATCATCACAATCATGTGCATCACTTAAAACAATAATCAAATAATATAAAATGTAAAACCTAGTGAAAGCTGTATGTCAAAATTCAATAATATTAGTATTTATTGTGTGAACATAAATCAGTCATTCAAATGTTTTCACGAATCAGACCTCCCCCCCCCAAAGGTAATAGCTTTTAATCCCCTTTTTTTAATGCACAACACTTTTAACATTCATAAAGCTTTTATACACTCATATTTTTCAGTTTGGTTTTAGTGAATCTGGTTTTAAGTTGCTGTTTTGTGGTTTATTCTAGTATTCGTGTACAACACAGTGATTCGTTCGTATCTTCTGTATTATATTTAGAATTTGTACAACAACCTGAAATGTGTATCATGTACATTATATATCACGTAGCACACACACACACACACACACACACACACACACACATACTCTATTATACACCGTGGGTACCATATTTTGATAGATGTGTTTATTATTGTAGCATGAACATGTATGTTTGACTTGATGAAACAGATGCCATCAGACAGAACACCATCCCCAAGCCCAGATAAATAGGATGGCTGCGTCAGAAAGGGCATCAGACGTAGAAATCAGGCCAACAATGTTTCACAATTTATTATAGCGACCCCTAACGGGAGCAGCCGGAATGATGCACTTTAAAAACATGAAACTTTGTTGAGTTGGCATGAGGAAAATGATTTAAAACGAGGTTGAAACTTACTCGGTGTGAGTGTCCTCGAGAACATTCGCCGGTGTTCCATTCTCAGAAACATTACTCACTGTTAGCTGGCCTTCCACATTCAGACAACACAACAAACAATCCTTGTTTATTTGAGCAGTAACAGTCTTCTCCAGAACTGTATATAATCCATTGTCAGGAAGCAGCAAAACCTCTAATGGACTCTGTAAACGAGCTTCAAGTTTTCCGTACATCTCTGTACAGTCTTTACATAAAGGAACCTGATAAAGATGTCTAAACGAGGTATAAACAAAGCATACAAAGTAATTACGGCATTTCCTATAAACGCTGGGAAATTAATTTACAAGTAAATTAAATAAGTAAACAGTAAATAAATCTAATTAGAAACAAACAGTCCAGCTGACGGTCATGTGCCAGCTTCTTAATCACGTGATACAACACAGCCAATAAAACGTCAGCTTTGACATGTCCAGACGAGGCAAAACGGTGTGACCGCAGATCGCAGCAATCTAGCGCGCTGGGTGTTACACGGAATTGTGTGACTCGCCGAAATGTGTGTCCATACGGGCTCTCTTTGTGGTCACGTGCACAAGTGTGGACGCGTAGTTTTGATGTGTCTCATTTAAGCATGTTTTAAGTGCTACCGGTGCTATCCAATTAACCTAACAAAATAGGTATGAAGAAATCTATAAGTGAATTAAAGTATTTTTCGGTTTAATTTTTTGTGTTGTTTATTGCCGTTCAATCTGATTTCATATTTGGAAAAACAAGGTTTAAAATCCTCTATCAACTCGGACATCGTTTATTCTTGTCTTGCGCTGACAGAAAAGGCAAACGGCGCTACAGATTGGGTTGTGTCTTATTTAGCTGACTGACAGAACTTAAGTGCACTACATACGTGCACGATATATTGCTGTTCCTATTATGTAGGGCACATTATGTAGGGAGTATTGAGTCATTTATGAGCGCGCCTCGGTGTTCTCAACTACAGGAAAAAGGTAGATGGTCAAAGTCACGTAGCGCGATTATGGAGTTAATAGAAGATGGATTTACTTTCTAATGTGGTAAACAAACTGTTTCAGCTGTCCGAATTTTATAGCTTTAGTAATGTACGCAGGACCAAGAAGATGGAAGAGAAAGCGCTAGAAGTTTATGGTGAGTGAACGTGAGCTAGTTAGCAAGTTAGTGGTGGTCAAAGTTGCCCAACATCAACATTTTAAGTGAAGTCTTGGAAGTTTGAGTGTTTTTGATAAAAACTAGTTACACGTTTTATACACAATATTGTAACCAAATTAATTTATTGTTTTATTTTTTAGCTAAATGGTGCTTAAGTGTCAAGTTTAGACCGATATTACATGGAATGATTTGCTCTCTTGCTGAGGTCAGTCAAAACAATAATTGCTCTGCCATTATATACAAGCTGTTCAAATCTAGTGTCAGTCTTTTGTATTTTTCACATGGTACAATTAACAGTGTGTAAAAGTACAATGCCCATGCAATTAAGAGCTAAGGACCTTGATCAAGGGCCCAACATTGACATTCTGGCATTGTTGAGGACTGAACTAGTCCAGTACATTAACCACTTACCTACAAATACACAAACACTTAAACAATGTTAAAGACTTTAATCTAGTGTTCACATGGAACAGCAGGATTGTGGAGTAGTCAGTTTTACATCCGCTAATTTTAGTTAAACTGAAGATTTAAAAATCAAAGTCGTGAGTCGTATTTTCTATCTGAGTCGTATTTTTAATCATATTTTTATTATCTTTTGGATTAAACGTTTTGGTCAAAGGGAGTGTATTTCCTTTATTATAAGCATATTATATTGAGAATTCAAAATTTGAAGTATATTTAATTATATACCGCTGTTACTAAATCTTAAAGATCAGCCATGTGTGACAAATTTGCTCTCTTATTGTTCTCTTTTTCCTGTAGACGTAATTCGGACAATTCGTGATCCAGAGAAACCCAACACTTTAGAGGAACTGGATGTGGTAAACGAAAAGTGTGTGGAAGTTCAGGATTTAGGTGATGAGGAGTACCTCATCATTATCAGGTTTGCCCCGACTGTACCACACTGCTCTCTGGCCACACTGATAGGTAAGTGTTTAGATAAAGACGTCTGCTGTTTGATAATGTCAACTGCTGTTCAGAAAACAGACTTGCAATGCATGAAAACATAAAAGGCAGTACTTTCTAATACCTTGTATTAATCATCTACACATTATACACAGTATTAAAATATGTTTTTGGCAATGAAAGTTTATTTTTAATGCTATTTATTGAGCAACTATGTCACCCAGTTGTAAGACAAATTACCCCTCTTTCCCCTGCCCCTCCATTTTGGTCGCATTCTACTTTTGGGCCTACATAGTCTGTTTCTGAGTTTCTTTGTGGTATGTTTGACACAAAGTAGGCTGTCAAGTCTTTTTTTAAACTATAGCCTAATGAGCTACGTATCTACGGGACAATTTTGCATCATGTTATTTGCTCATTTTGTTATCATGTTATTTGTATAGCCAGTTGCTGTTCAAATGTCTGATACAGGAATCTCGTCAACATATTGTTTATTGTGAGTGTAATGCTGATTTTAAATGCAATACCACATTGGGATTGTTTATGTATGCTAAACGAAAAATATTAAATTCACAGGACTGTGTTTACAAGTAAAACTACAGCGCTGCCTTCCATTCAAGCATAAGGTAAACCCTCAAATAGTACAGAAACCTGATCAAACAGGCTTTTGATATGTTTTGTTTGGAATACTGTAATGGCAAAAGGGATTGTTGGGTGAATAGATAAATTATTATTATGTGTTGTATCTTATTCTTTGGGGCTCTGTGGACCACTACTGATTCTCTGAGTTTCCCGGGACTTCTTGCTGTGAGACGACAGTGCTAACCACTAAGTCATTGTGTTGTCCCATTATTATCGATCAGTTAACCACAATTTACATGCTGTAAGATGCTGTAAAAATTGTAGTTTTAGCTTTAAAGGTCCTGAACACAATGAGTTTTCTTATAACTGTTTTTCCTGTTCTTTGTAATTCTCAGCTTGAAATCTACATCACTGAGGGAACACATTCAACTGAAGAAGACAGTAAGTTTGGACCCGAATACATTTTCATGTTGTGTGTGCACAGATCTTCATCAGTAGTTCTGCTTTATACTGTGAATTATGCATGCATGATTTTACTACATGCTGCTTTGGGAAAACAAGCATGTTTTCTAGTATGGCTATTCGTTTGACCAAAATGAGCAGTGTAGGTTTTTTGTTCTAATTATTATTCTAGTTTATAAAATAAAACAACAGTTATTATTTCTATATGACTTTGACAAACGAGAAACCTCTCATTGTATTATTTATGATTAATATCTTGTCACCAGCTTAAACATAATCACCCATGCACTAATTATCCAATAGGAGGCTCGTACCTATTTGCTGAGTTAAAACCAGCTGGTGACCTTTTTTGACCAGACCATGTATATCTGTGTACTTAATATATGCACTGTGTTTTGTCATGCAGTAAACAAACAGATCAATGATAAGGAACGGGTTGCAGCAGCGATGGAGAATCCTAACTTGCGGGAAATCGTGGAGCAGTGTGTTACTGAATCAGATGACTGAGAGTTGCACTCAGAAACTGTATTCGCTGAGTCATGGATGCAGATGAAGGCACTGTGTTTTTAAACCATGCTGCAAGATCAGTGTGAAGATTAATTGTGATTCTTTGCTGACTCTTGGAAAGTGACTTGTGTAAAGTTTTCAAACAACAATGTTAGTCTCTGGTGGATGAATCTATTCCAGTTTTTTTTTTTGTGTGTGTGTGTGTGTGTGTCTATATGTCCATTGGACACATGATGTAAATGTTTGTAAGTCAGACTAGTGTAAATAATATATGACTGCGTATACATTTTATCAATACGTATATATGTTTATTCATCGTTGAATAATAAGTCAGTTAATTAACTAGAAATAACACTTTGATAAACATGAAAATGTCAGTGTTGAAGTTTATGGTGAATAATAACCATTTCTGAATAACTTTAGGATAATACACACAACGACTGGGAACAAAAATATACTGTACTGTTTGAAAGCACCCAAACATGATTATTATATCTAAAGAAAATTATAATAATCATATGAAATGAACATCCTATTTTCAAATTGTAAAGCAGACTTTTTAAATAAGGCACACAGCAAAAAATATTTATTCAAAAAAAGTATGTGAACTCTTTTAGTAGCTTGTTTTTGCAGCCAAGATTTTAACTAAAAGTCTTCTGTAATCACAAACAAATGTCTCACGTTTGCTTTATGGAATTTTTGCTTTATGAAAAACTTTTCCACTCTTTTTTAGAACTCCACTAGTTGAGAGAGATTAAAGAAACAACTGGCATGTACATCTGCTTCAGGTCTTGCCACCGCGGTTCTATGGGATTGAGGTCCAGACTGGACTAACCCGAATTTCTTTCTCTTTAGCCATTTCTTGGTAGTTTTGCTGTAATGGTTTTGGTTGTTGTCTTGTTGCATAATACATTCATAGATTATTCTTTCATGTCCAAGCTTCAACTCCCTGACTGATGGCAGGAGATTCTGGTCAAGCATTTGTTGATAGTCCTGGGAATTGATGGTCGCCTGGATAACATTGAGTCATCCAGGTCCGGCGAGCCCAGACTTTGATTTCCACCACCATGTTTTACTATTAAGAGGAGGTTCTTCTCTCTATATGCACTGTTAACTTTTCAAACATGGTGCAAGTGATTCTGGCCAAATAATTCAGTTTTGTGATGGCTAAGTAGATGAACTCTAGGAGAGTTGGTCCCAGTCCTTTCTGTCTGGAGTTCATATGCACTCTGTGTGAGTTTTTGTTTTTGGATGCAGTCCAAAAAACATGTTTTAAACTGGAACAATAAAGGTCGCTATAACCTTGTGTACTAGTGAAAACTTGGGTAACGAAGTGTTTTCTTTCATCAGAGCAACCAAAAGTATAAAAACATTTGATTGACAACATTTCTATTCCATTCTTTTTCTTAATGCCTGAAGGTTGGACTTTTAAAAAAGGGTATTTCTGTGGCATGTGTCTGATTTGTGTTTTTCTACAATTTTTTTAAAAATTTAAAGATCTTCCTTTCCATCATTTTTGCCAAGGGTTGTCGATCCGTTTCCAGGTTACACAAGAGCAATTATAAGTCTGATTAGGATCAAATATTTGCCACCTGACATTTAAAGTATATACTATTGTTGTAAAATCATGTTGACATAACAGGGATTACACTTGGAAACAGAAGTGCGAATGTTATAAATTAATAGTCACTATTCCAGTCAACATCACAACCAGTCAGTAATTATTCTTGACCATCATTAAGTTTTATTGAGAGATGTTATCATCAACAGATAGCTATTGAGATTTTCCAGTCATAATTCAACACGATGCTATTTACGTCTCTGAATGCGAAATTTCCGGTTCAGGGGTTTCTCCCTTATTTATTATCCTCATCTAATTTAGCTTTTATTATAAAATCAACAATCAGTTCCTTACTTAAACAAGTTTCGTTTTATACAAATTGCTTTTGGGTTGCCAACTCTTAAGTAGTCTAATGCTGGTAAACTTTGTAATATCAACCCTGAGCTCAATGACGAAATCCCCCCAATTATAACATTCAGGTTCTTGTGTGCTGTGCTAGGCTTTTCAGTCGTAGTAAAAGGAGGGTTTCGGACTGGTCAACGGCAGCTACAATGGCATCCATATGCAGACAAACTATGGGACAATTAGCAAGTGTATGTAGGACAATGTGGGACGTAATAACTTTAAGCCGAAGACGCGAAGATGTCAAAATTAAATTGCCAACTAACTTTTACTCTTGCCTTTTAAACCCATTTATCAAGACTTTTACCAAAGTTGCAAGAGCTTAATGGATAGTCATATACTAGACAAACATTAATTTTGCAACATCTAGTATTTGTTGTAGCTATCAAAATAGTCAACTGCTTTCATTTGAATCACATTTAACTGAAAATACAAGGCACATAAATATTAAGCCTAGTCTATTAAAGTTCAATAAAATATTAGGCCTAGCCTATACAAAATTTACACACTTCCCTATAGCACTATGGGTTGAAAAAAGACCTGGCAACATACTCCATAAGAACACTGCCGAGAAACTACATAGCAGTCTGCAGAGCACCTATGGGTCGGATTAGACTGAAAACGGATTAAAAAAATACAAAGTGTAATTATTTCTGTGCAAATAAGGTCCATTATAAGGATCGCTAGTGCTCATGCTTGCCCAATATTGAACCCAGTCATTGAATAGATTCCATTTGTTTAACATCAATGGTGAAGACTGGTACAGATTAAACCAAAATGCAGCAGCTGAACAGAATTCGAAAGCAAGAAAACATTTTTTGCAAAAAAAGAAAATGAATTAAAACTCCTGATCACAGCCAATAAAACAAAATAAACTGATCAGGTTTCTGAGGGGAAAGTGACAGGTCCACCACAAGTCCACCAGCTATTATTTCCCAAGCACAAAATACTGTACATGTCCATTGTCTAGTGCTTATCATTCACCTAACTAAAAAAGGATTCATACTCACTTAAATGTGAAAACAAAATGGAGAACCATTAAAAATGTAATTTAGTACTTGGTGTCAAATTTTCAAAGCATAGTTCTTGGTTTAAATGTGCTATGCAATACTGGCTTTCTTCCTTATAAGTTGTTTCACTATAAAGCAAAATCTTTACATGGTTTGATTTAATCAAGGCCGTTAAATCAGAAGCCCTTAAACCTCATTGCTCAGACTTTTAGTTCGGTCACAATAATATAAGTTGCTTTTGATAAAGATACAGGAAATGTAAATGAAATAATCCTGGACTAGTGCTAATGTGAATTCCACTTGGGACTACAATACATCATTCATCAAGTCAACATCTATCAAAATGACCTGTAAATGCTTAGTATTCCTTCAATGTTTACAGAATCTTGTTTTAATTAGGCACCATGCACAAACTATTTTTAATATACCTAAGAGACACTTAAAAGCCCGACTAAGTGATTTCTTAATAAATGGTTCGAGAACAAACAGAAGCTACATAATTAGTCTCGTAAATGCTTCAGAAAAACATCAGTATACATAGACTCACCATGTTCTTAGTATTTTGATTCTACCAAATGGGGGCACTGTAGTTTCTCCTGGGTAACTGGTCATGGAACTCCATAACTAGGACAAACATTTTAAATCTCTTTGAGTTTTGCTAGGTTGATATTGCACCAATGGTTTCTTTAATTTAAGACACTGCTTACTTTTTTGGGCTTTTCTAAAGCTTTGTTTTTGTGCAGTTAATATGTAACAGTATCTTCAATTGCTGTATATATTCCTGTATCCTTTTTACTTTAGACAATAATAGCTAGCTAATATTAGCTAATATCGTTAGGGTTAACTAAATCACGTACTAGAAATTATATATTTTAAACCAGTTAAACATTTGATCAACTCTTCTTTGTGGGTTACTCAAGTCACCACTGAGACCTTTCTCCTATTTCTTCCTATTTAGAAATAGACATAGAAATTAGAAATATATTCACCAGTTTATTTCTATTTAAAGATATCAAATGAAATGAAGACACCCAAATGGTCATTTCTACATCAGTGGCAATTTTTTTAGGACTGCAAGGGAAGCTCATCTCCCCCTGAATTGTAAAAAAATTGTCTAATATTTTTACAGTTGTGTTAACATTTCAATAACTGCAAATACGTTAAAACGTATTAATATTGAAGATGGGTTTGTTCTGAAGCAGCTACTTATCACTAGTCAAATCGATTTGTTAACTTCTCATACATTCATGTGGCATCGATGCATAAGTTCATAGAAGCTGAGTGTCTATTCACTTTAACGGGACTGCGTGGAACAGTATTGGATAAATGGCACGATTTTGTCTATTGCACAGCGTCTCTGAGGGTAAATGGGTAGTGGCATTTATGTAAAGAATGAACAAGGGCTGATCGCAATTAATCGATTATTCGTTGGTCGACCGAAAAAATTACTAGTCGGCCAAATTCCATTGGTCGACTAGTCGCAGG
>JAOTRQ010099216.1:0-10309 GCA_028565875.1 Hoplisoma paleatum
CACACACACACACACACACACACACACACACACACACACACACACACACACACACACACAAACACACAAACACACACTCGGTCTCTTGCTAGCTCTCTCGTCGTGTCTTTCTCTCCCAGCCTTCAGGCATCCTGTTTCGGTCCTTCAGCTTCCAGTCGGAGTGAAGCAAGTGAGAGAGAAAGAGAGAGAGAGAGAGGAAGAGAGGGAGGGTGAGCGAGCGAGCAAAAAAGAGGAGTGGGGTGGTAGTGGTGGTGGCGGTAGTTGGGGGGGTATATAAGAACTCTAGGTGGGAGTGGGGTCTGACTGCAAAGTGTCTAGCGTTTAAGAGAAAGGGACTTCAACCCTGCCTGTCTCTCTCTCTTCAGCTCCGACCGTCCATTCGCCCGCCTGCAGCACCCACAGACTCCCAGCATCCGTGGATGGATCGTTACCACCGAGACAGAGTCATGGCACGATCGGCATCTCTGTAGGAAAACTGACACGAGGAGAGAGAAAGTTTCCAGCGACGCCGTACGTCTGTGAGAAAGAAGAACTCGACTTTAGAGGTTCGAGGTGAGTGCGGATCTTGGATACTTCGTGTGGTTCCACGTGCGAGTTGCTTGATGTTGATTCGTGAGTCAAATGCTGAGCTTTAAATCATCCGTTCTCTTATTTTACACGACGAACTGTGACTATTGATTTACATTTACATTCACAGCATCTAGCAGATACGGGTTTTTTTTTCATCGAAAGCGACTTACAATGTACAATATGAGCAATTTAGAGTTAAGGGCCTTGCTCAAGGGCCCAACAACAACCTGGCAGTGGCGCCGCCATCCTAGGCTACAGCTTTGACTACGAGATGCAGCGCCTCATACTGAATATTGGTTACTATAATTACATTCATAAATTACATTTGGTTGTGTTATATATAATATAATTGTTACATAAAATATTGTAATATATGTATCTAAATACACACACACACACACACACACACACACACACACACACACACACACACACACACACACCACACACACACACACTCGCACACACCTCGTTATTTTACAGTGATGTGATGGAGTACGTTGATTCGATGTCGATAATGAAAATTGGAAGGTTCCCGGGTTCACGTCCCAGCCAGAAGGTCCTGGGTTCGATCCCCAGATGGGGCAGACCAGGTCCTTTCTCTCGATATGTTACCAGGTAAATTGGTGGCACTGATTTTTCCGATAGGTACTGAGACAATGAGGTGCATAATCCAATACCGGTCCCAAGTCCTGATAAATAAGGAGGGCATAAAAAAAATCCAAATGAATTATGCAGATCATCATCTAGATGCAGGTGGGAAGTAATCATTCATAACCAGCCGTGTCCAAAGTCCGGCCTGGGGGCCACATGTGGCCCGCGTTTGCAATTCAGTCGCCATTTCAAAACCAATAATATGTAAGCCACCGACAATGTTAGCTGCAGTATAATATACACACACGTAAATAAGCTATTTTATGTTTGATCAGAAGGTGGCAGTAGACGATGAACAGTACGAACTTATAATAGTTTAAATTACATATAAGAAAAACTTTAACTGTTTAATTCAAGATCCTTTTCAAGTACAAAAATATACAGGGGTGTTTAGTATGTTCTCTACCAGATTAACTCACCGAAGTCGTGTCGGCGTTCTGTAGTTCTTGTTATCTCTGAAAAATTAACGAGCTTTTTAAATAAATCGTCTCAATTATATCTTGTGATAAAAAAACAAATAAATAAGTTTAGAACCAATTTAGAACATTTTTATCCTGAACATCACTAGAGATGCGAAATAATAAAAATAAATCATCAAGTACGTCAATAAATAAATGTTCAACAGTTCAGATAATGTCAGGCTGAATCTGGCCCTCTTTGCAAATGTTTGGACACCCCTTGCTATAAAGGATAAGTAGTTGAATTCCATAGAATGACCGATGATGGTCGATTACTGATGTTAAAGTGAGTTTAATCCAACATGCTCTTGGGATTAATCTGGTTGATTTGGATTTGGAATAACTAGTTCGGGAATAGATTAGAGACCCAAGTGCCGTCTCGATTCACGTCTGTGGCGTGATTATGAGGAAAGTCGGTCGTCTTTTTCCTGTAAACAGATGCCACCATTAATTGCTGACAGTCAAGCCGGACTGAGCTCAGGATGCTGAGGTCTGTCGGTCTCCGGTTAGCCAACGTGTGTTACCGGCCAAAGTATCTGTATCTGGCTTCATGCTGTGCTCTTTCCCATGCCAGGAAAGTGTCGGCTGGTTAGTGTTAGCGCTGTTATTTAGTCTCAGTTCAAGCTCCTGGTAAACAGAACACAACACGACGAGATTCCAACTCTTTGCGTACATCCTTTCACGGTCAATGAGACTACACGACTGTCCGGGTCGCTTGGGAGAATCTGGATTGTTGGTATTTATCTGAGACTGTGTGCTTGTACATAAAAGATATTTTTTGAGAGGGGAAAGGAATTTCAAAGACATACGTTCTTGTTTTGATAAAGAAAAACTTCTGCATTGGACCATCGGTTGATGTTTTTTTTAGGTCAACATTAGTACCCAGAGGTACGAAGTCGTTTCGGAGAATCGGCACAAATTCCCACATACGTACACATTAGTCTGGGTTTAAATGAGAACGTTTCAGAGGTTTAGATGATCTATTTTTTACAATACTCTTTTCGCTACTGTGCTTTTATTTATTTATGGCTTTAAAATTAATTAATCGCGTCCATGCAGCGAAACACACATTTACACACACTAGGGGGCAGCAACTAGCACAAGTGGAAGGCGTATTGGGCGATCGTGAGTGATCCTTATAGTTTGCTTTAGATGTGTAACTTGTTGTTTGGTACTTTAATTTTTTTAAAATAATGGGTTGGGTTAGCCTATAAATTCTCTACAGTCCAAAGATATGCAAGAATGAATACACAGGCTTCACTACCATTAACTTTACACAACTTTTCCGAGCTTATTCCACCCTCGTTGTAGAATAAACGCTCCCTATGAGTTCTTCCGTTCTCTATTGACACTCAGGAAACAGGTCATTATTAACGTCTATTAAAAATCGCCTCTTTTCTTTCTCCAATTGGCCACAGGGGAGTTTAAAATAACTCATTTGACTCCATTTCCCCAATGCCTGTGATGCATAAAGCCCCCAGATGGTTTTAATGTCTGTCTCATGCTAATGTAAGATGTCTGGGAACAAGCCACCACACTCAGATCCCAGAGACGAGCAGACGACTCCTGACTCAGCACCAGTGATCCCTTTAACAGGAATTCACCCCATACAGCCCCGAGACCGACAGTTTAGTCTGGAAATGTTCTAAAGGTGAGGTACAATGGAGTACAAGCACTGTCATGCTAAGTTCAAGGACCTGAATGGACAGATTTTGTGTCCTGTGATATGATTTTCAGTGCAAAGCAGATGTTGTTCTCAACTCACGGCCAACATTCTTCCCGGTGTGTGTGTGTGTGGGGGGGGGGGGACTCCTTTCCTGTCAGGATGAAGACAGTAAAGCTCATTCTGCATATTCAGGTGTTCATGGGCATATTTTCAGTAAGCTAGTAAAATATATATGTTTTTACAGTGTTCTTGGATAACCAAGAGGTACTTGAAAAGCGTCGGAGTTACTGTAAGTGAAATTTAAAATGTAATGAGCATGGAATAGGCGATACAATAAAATTCTTGAAAAGTTTACTAAGAAGCTGCACAGAAGGCGATCACACACCATTTTTTTTGTTTTGGAATAGAATAAAATATAATAGAATGACTTTATGTGTCATTACACTATACATTACACATATATATGAATATGTGCAGTACAACAACATTCTTTTTTCGCATATACTAACTTGTATGTAGGTTGGGGTTGGAGGTCATCGTGCTATGACAGGGTAAGATACAGTACGGCGCCCCCCGGAGCAGACAGGGGTTATGGGTCTCATTCAGGGAAACTAACTGTTGCTTTTTAGCAGAGCCGGTTTTCGAACCCTCAATCTACCGGTTGATAACACAAAGCAGTACTCACTAGTGTAGTCTCGTCCTCTCTGAGTTTGAGTTTACCATCACATTGTTCGGACTTTGTAGTGCAGTGCAGATTTGAAAGCCGAACCAGGACCAAGGACAGAGAAAAGTTCTCCAACTCCGTAACGAACAGCTGCAGCTCCGGACTCACATCAGTGAAGCGTCAACAGACTCACAGCAAACACGCCTTTCAACACGGAAAGTTGCTGAATGGCAAATACACGGCTTAACCCCTCTGGTGGTGGTGGGGTCATCTGACCCACTGCGCTGCTTCACGGACACCATGCATGTTGGAATTTGAATGATTACTGATATTTAATGTTACATTTGTAGTAATAATGAATATATTTGGGTCTGTATGTATATATATATATATATATATATATATATATATATATATATGAATATATATAAGTCTGTAACATGTTAAGACTAGATTCACATAACAGAAATCACTTAGTGGTTAATGCACTGCACCACTATCTTGATTGCTCACAAGGGTTCCGTTGTAACTGTAAAGTCACTAATCTGCTAAATGCTGAAAACGTCAATGGTAATGATACGGTATACCTGTGTAACGGAAGGTGGCGGAACTTTTCGAGCGAAGGTCGTGGCTAAGTGGGTATGCTTAGCCACAAGGGGCTGGGTTTGATTCCCAGGTTGGGCGGTCCAAATCAACAAACTGACATTAATGAGGGCAGCACAGTTGCTGGTTCCCGGGTCTGATTGCACGGTAGACCTGGGGCTTTGTGTGTGGTGTTTGCATGTTGTCTCCGTGTCTGTGTGGGTTTACTCCAGGCGCTCCGCTTTCCTCCCACAGTACAATGACATGCAAGTAAGGCAAATCGAAGACACTAAACTGTCCATGACTTGTGTTCGATGTGACTTACGTGACGAATTACCGTCTCATGTCATGGGTGTTACGTAGAAGTGTAAAACATGACTTTAATAAAATAATTAAACATAATTACTACTAACTTCAGACTTAATACAGTTAACCAGATATAGCTACAATTATTATTATTTCAATATTATGATCCAAACTAGTTAGCTGCTCAATATGCTTATGCAGCACATTACTATTTATCTGAATAAATAACACGGTGTTCATTCACAAACATTGCCGATACATATTAGCTCCAATATCAGTACACAAATACAAACCTTAACTACAAACAATACCTTACTAATGATGTTAATACATCCCTTATGTACATATAAGCTGCCCCATCCGTACACTGTTACAGATCCTACCAATAAACATTCCATTTAGGACAAGAATTTGAGAGATACATAAACACTCACTGCTTTTGATTGTTAATGGGAACATGATGTTTGGGAGTGATTATTCGTGGGGTGGAACTGTTGCAGAACTCGGCTGGTCGGTCGTGTTATAAATCGAACATCTAAGGCTTGTTACTCGAGGTCACGCTAATGAATAACAGGTCACCGGTACTCACTGTGTAAAACAGGAATCCGGGTAACAAATGTTTCTTTATAATTAAACCATGTGGGAGAAGTTAAAGGTGCACATGGTGTGCATGTCAGAAAAGGTTTTAAAGTCAGTTTGGAGGTCGTCACTCGTGTCAGCTAGACCTGTTTTAGCAAGGAATCATGGGTCACTGTTGATGGATCGGTAGTTTCAAATGCTGTGAATATTTTATATTCACGCAAATATTTAATGCAAATATTATATACAAGCAGCAGCTTTTGTTTCTTTAAATTCCATGGTCATACAGACACCCTCAACTTGTTTTGCAAAACGAAACGAAATGAAACGAAAGCCGTTCATCTTTGGGGCTCCAAGAGTCAATTAGATTTGGATGATAGGGCACGTTTTTGATCCGGCCTGTAATATAGGGTCTAACGCAGGGTAGATCAGAAGGATCCTGGCAGATTGTGTTTCGGCGTATTATGTTGCTAGCTGCTTTGTAATAAGGAGCGAACATATTATGCCAAACTCACTTTTTGTAAACACTTTAAGTGTAAAAACAAACAAACAAAACAAAACTGCCATATGCTTTCTGTAAATCTGTAAAAATATTTTGGTGCCTTTCAGATCCCCCCCCCCCCCATTGTGACATCACAACGGTGTGATCGAATTTCCATAGGACTCCTCTGCACCACACATCCCCTGGTGTCGCTCTGCATCAACATGAGACGGGTCAAGCGTGGCCCGAAAACGGCTTATTTGCATTAACGTGAAACGGCCTGAAACTGGCAAGAACAAAACTGGTAACTAAATTTGTGTGTGTGTGTGTGTGTGTGTGTGTGTGTGTGTGTGTGTGTGTGTGTAGAGAAAGAACTTCATGGACATGTTTTGTTGAGCCCATAGACTTTCTAAGTTGTAAAAGTTATTAAAAACGTCCCCTCTAAAGGTACTGGGCTAGAGATCAGAAGGTTGTCGGTTCAAGCTTACTGTGATTATTTTATTGGTCTATATTTGTACTGTATTTCCTCTATGTGCTGCAGAACAGGAACCTGCTGACTCAGGTTAGTTTATATGCGGTTAATTTTTCCCCGATCGCTACCAAAGTTGCCACCGTTGGGCCCCTGAACCCTTATTAGCTCAAACTGATGCTTCGTTGTAATTGAAAGTCGCTTTGGATAAAGGCGTCAGCTGAAAATGTAAATAACCCGACTAGTCGTTGTAGAAGTGATGGAAACCTGCGTGTCCAAACATAAAAGTTGCATGAGATTCAGAATTTAAGGTGTCCTTGGTGAACTTGGGTGGGTGCTCAGCATTTAATCGTCTCAAGCTTCATAGTGACTAAACTTTTCACTCCCCCCCCCACCCACACCCCCCCCCCCCAAACAGCCCAGAAGTATTTTCCCTTCAGCACCCTTCTTTACCCGGCTACAGCTCCCCCTCTATTCAGCTCGGTCTCCATGCCGCTATTGTACAGCATGACAATGCCGACGAGCTGCTAGACCTCGGCGAAGAGTGCGAGTGTAGCTATCTCTACGCTCCCACCTCCTTATCACGTCCTCGCACACGAACCCTCATATCACGTCCATCTCAGCCCCTGCGCGTCATTAAAGCCCTGTGATCGTAGCCGGTGTGAGGATCATTTTTTTAAAGGCTTAAAACACCCATGCTCGCTTTCAATTTTCGGCTGGATCCATCTCCTGTGTCTCTGAGGAAACGTATCAGTTGCGCTTCGGTGTTTAATGTGTCTCTTATCTCTTGCAAATGAAGATAAAACGGCGGAATGAGAGATGACGGGTCTGGAACATTGACTTTTGGGATTCTAGAGGAATCTAGAAGTGTTTGCTTAGTACGTTCTTAGTTTCTGTAACAGGGGAACATTTGTTCTTCTCCCAAAAGGTTTAACGAAGGTCTTGAAGAAACCATTTCGTCATGTGTAACGCACAAACGTCAACATCTGTGCATTGAATTTAATAATAATTTAATAAAAGTCACATTGCTTATGTTGCTTTTACAGTTAACCCCTTCAAAGTCGCGGTTCCTAAAAATCTTATTATTTTTACTCGTTTCTAGTCGTACCCGTAACCCGTGGGTGCCCAGAGTTATTCTAAAGTGTTTTTTGACATCAGTAGATTGCAGGTCTTTCTCCAACACCCATAATGCTCTGGGAAACTTTGTATTTCACACCTAGTGCATGTTTTTGGGCTGTCGGAGAAAACCAGAGTACCTGGAGTAAACGTTCATAAAGACGTGAGAAAGCTCCCTGGTCGACCCGGGAATCGAAACCCGGGACTTCTTGCTGTGAGGCGACTAAACCACTGAACCACTAAACAACTGCCACCGTGAGATTACCTTTACCATGACATTATTGCACGAAAAAATATCATATTTAAAAAAAAATTGCAAACGTATTCTCACCAGATTGTATAACACGACTGAAGCAAGTTACTTAAACAATTAAATCTTAAGCAACAAGATCAGGTACAGACTCAGGATCTTAAAGTCTAAGTTCCTTTCCAATTAATTACAGCGAGTTCAGGATCACTTTGAGATCAGAGATCTGTTCAGACAAGTCACTATTCTTTTCACTATTGTTTCCACGGGTTTTGAAGAGATTGTAGCTTGCATGGTCACCAAAACCAAAGAGAGAAGATCAAATTTTCAGAAAGTAAAATAAATGCGGATCACTTTTGTAACCTAATGCTTCTCAATATGTGTCTCTGATTTTTATCTACAAACATCATTAATAATTCCAGCAATTGAACTTCACAGTAAAAAGAACTATTCTGGTAATACACGCTTCATAAATAAAGCCAAGATATGATGGAAAAGTCCAAATATAGAGCATCAAAAGTGATTGAAACGAACCCATCGCTTCGTTGCGCTCAGAACTTAAATGAGCGATGACTCGAAGCTCCATTTATGAACCGATAAAATGAGCGAGCAGCCACCGGGCTCATCGATCCAAATGCACCCAGCACGAGTGCGTTATGAAATTTCGTGGAAATCCATCTCTTTGTTTGATGATTATAAAGTGCAATCATGGCTTGGGTCTCAGCGACTGTCTCTGCTCGTGACCTTCAAGGTTGGCGAATCGATAAAAGTGGTTAGAGCGTGGGAGAGAAGAGAAGGTTTCTCATTCATAAAGGAAACTAGAATTATTAATGGCGCGTTTCTCTTTACGTTTTGGTTCAGGGTCAGCGTTAATGAAATGAAATGATTCATTATTAGAGGGTAAACAAAAGCAAATGATAATCATGGATATTCAGATGTGGCGATTGACTGATGAATAAGAAAATTTGTAAGCATGGATCCAACTAGTAGTAAGGTTGAGCATATTTGCTTCATTTCACATATAACAACAGTGAAACTTGATAGAACACATGGAGTTTTTCTTTTTCAATCACCGTTTAAATCTTTAAAAAAATATATTTTAAAATTGTTGATTGACCAGTGTCATTGCTTTTAATTCACTGTTTCCTAGTAAGTATGTTTCGTGTTTATTGCCGTCTTGACTTAAGTGTTTTGTAACTTCTGCCGCTCATCTTGGACTCCCTAAAAGAGGAGTTCCCTGGTTAATAAAAGTTACATGAGGTTAAATTAAACAAAAAATAAAAGGACATTCATTCCAATCAGTTTGCCAGGCTAAACTAATGTTGCGTATGTTGTGTACCTTTACTCAAGAGTCTAATTAGGTTTTGTGTGTTGCACATGTAGGTCTGTTATTTAATTGTAAACACTAAACACTATTAAACTCTTTAAAATAGTTGCCGGATACAGTTGCAACCGTGACATCATACTTTTTGTTTCTTTTGTGATTCTTGCATTGTTGTGATGTTGCCGTCGTGCCTTTCGAGATCAACCCGGTGCTCGATTTCAGTCCATTTTCACTGCAAACATGTCCTAAACCAGGGGTCACTAACATGGTCGTCCGAAAGGACCTCATGAGTCGCCCGCGGGTCTGTTCTAAAAATAGCTGCATATTTTGCATATTGATATTTATTTGTTTCCTACCTTGTTAAACAATTGTTGAAAACGTATGTGAGAAATCATTGACATGATCAGCATCTTCACATAGATGAATATCAATTATTATTAATAGTAACATGTCATTAAAGGTTGGTGACCCCTGTCCTAAAAACCTTCATTCCGAGTTTTTTTTATGTACATTTGACGACGACGCACATGTTTTATTTCAAGGCTCACTGTGTGTTGTGCAGTCAAGCGTGCGGCTAGAAAATCATCAGTAACGCCGCTCTTAGAAATCCATCGAATGTCTCGGCATGGCTCATAAGCCGACGTCAAAAACACATGCAATTGATGGCATGTGTCCTCGTATAAGGAAATGTCAGCTTATGTGGAGCTTCACCGTGTTCATTCAGCTTTCACTTCAGGTATGTAATTACTCTAAGAGTCATCAATCATCGGCTTGCACAAAACAGGTCAGTTTTCTTTGTCTAGGCTCGAGAAAAGCAAATATCGAAGAACAATCTGATGGATTTAAGCTTAAGATACGAAAATACACTGTATGTTTTCTTACTCGATCATCAGTAGGTCATTACAGTCAGTATTGGTATGCCAGTTTTAACCTCACTATTGCAAGTTTGCAGCTGTTGGACCCTTGAACGAGGCCCTTAACTTTCATTGCTCAGACCGTATAGTGTAACTATGCTGTAAGTCACTTTGGATAGTTTTGAAGACATCTACTATATGCTGAAAAATTATCTTTAAATGTTTTTTTAATGTAGTGATTGTGCAATCATTTCAGCAGTCACCTTGTAGAGAAAATATCTAATGAAATGAATCCATTATAAGTTTGTACTTGTTGTTACAATTATTTTATAATCCAAT
>JAOTRQ010099236.1:0-10307 GCA_028565875.1 Hoplisoma paleatum
TCAGTCCCTATGCAGCTCCACTACATAAGGACAATTAGTAACGATTTAGTGGTTAGCACTATTGCTTCTGGGACTTTCTGTGTGAAGTTTGCATGTTCTCCCTTCCTGGGTCTATGTGGGTTTCCTCCAGGTACTGTCCTTCTACATTCCAAAAACACTTACATTCTCTCTCTCTCTCTCTCTCTCTCTCTCTCGCTTTGTGTGTGTACCCTGCAACAGATTAGTGACCTGTTCAGGTGTTAAGTGTATTCACCCAATCTGTGTCCAAAACCGGATTAAGCGGTCCAAGGTTAGAGGTCAAATCCTAACAATATAGCAGGCACAGCAGTTATAGAAAGATTATAGATCTATAGATATAAGTTTGAAGGCCATGTTTGTTTGTAGTCATGATAAATATGTCAACACAACGTTCTTGTGTTTTGTTTTCCAACACAATCACTTATAAATAAATGTGTTTCTATACATTATTCGCATTGGCAAGTCGCCTTGTGTTCAAATGTGAACCTTTTTACGTTTAATTACTTTAAATACGTTTCATTAGTGCTAACAGAAGCCACCACGTTTATACAGGACAATAATAATAACGAGGCTAAGCTTCATATTTCAACATTTAGCCAAGTTAGCATGTTAGGCTAAACATTGAGCTACCGAACAAATCCTCTAAATATTAATTCCCAGATATTAATAAGAAGAATAATTCGCACTGCTTTTAAAATCTACAGACAATAAAACGTGTGTAAACTGTACCTGTCAACAGACGCAGGCGGTCGTTGTCCGGACCCGTTATACGAACCCAATAAGCTAACAGATACGAGCTAAACTCGACTGACTTCTAACAACAAAACACAAACAACTCGACACTCAAATAAACATGTGCTCACATATTTAACAAAAAATAGACGCCAAATGTGCTGTTTAGATATAAAACGGAGCGGTTCTTTTACGCTACATGGAGGTAGAAGATTAGGAATTCCCCCTTGTTTCTTCCGCACTTCGTCACACTACCGACCTGCGTGCGCACCTCACGGGAACTCAACGCGCATGCGCACGGCTCGTCCTGAATTACATTCTTTATAGATGGGCGACGCCGGGAATTTACCGGGAAAAATCAAAATCCCGGGACGTGTTTATTCTCTCGTTATTCAGTCAGTTGCTCTGGTTGTCTCATTATTTTCAGATACTAAGTCGTTTTTTGTACATACGTTTAATTTTTGTATGTGAATACATTGTTTTATTTTTATTAGTTTTTTTTATTTATTATTAGTTAATTCAGAAATAAGACTAATTAACTCTTCCCTACAAATGACATTTCAGTCCCTATGCAGCTCCACTACATAAGGACAATTAGTAACGATTTAGTGGTTAGCACTATTGCTTCTGGGACTTTATGTGTGAAGTTTGCATGTTCTCCCTCCCTGGGTCTATGTGGGTTTCCTCCAGGTACTGTCCTTCTACATTACAAAAACACTTACATTCTCTATCTCTCTCTCTTTCTCTCTCTCTCTCTGTGTGTGTGTGTGTGTGTGTGTGTGTGTCTACCCTGCAACATATTAGTGACCTGTTCAGGTGTTAAGTGTATTCGCCCAATCTGTGCACCACTCGTCATGAATTACATTCTTTATAGATGGGCGACATTTACCGGGAAAAATCAAAATCCCGGGACGTGTTTATTCTCTCGTTATTCAGTCAGTTACTCTCATTGTCTCATTATTTTCAGGTACTAAGTCGTTTTTTTTTACAAACGTTTCTTCCCCCTTTATGCAGTGAAGGTTTACATACAGACTCTCTCAGTCGTGGTCACACACACTCCTCAATACAAATAAATGTTTTGTAATTATAGATCTGCAAAGTGTCTAAAGTGTCTTATATGTATATGATCTCAAATAATAAGTATCATTAAAAAACCTGTAAAAAATTCACTTTTTCACATATTATAATATACACATTTTCTTGAAACAACTATAAGAAGATGCATTGATTGTGGCAATTATAATTGTCTCAGTGTAATAATATCATTACATTGAGAACTGAAAGAACTTGTGAGCACAAGATTTGTGTCCACATCATAAAATAATTCCATGCAGTTTACTAAAACTTAATAACATCCCTTCATTCTGGTAATAATGATATTACCCCTTATATTACCCCCATACTTCTGCAGGTGCGGTGCAAAAGAAGTCATTCTGCAGCAAAGATGAAGATGAAATAGAAAAATACATGGACATAGTGAAATGTGTGTGTTTTAAATATTTATAATACTGTTAGTTTTTAGTATTGATATTGTATGTAATTGTTATTATATTCTGTTATTATTATTCTGTAATGTAGATGTACTCATTTATGTGTGGGGGGGCTACTCTGTCTCAGTTTTGGCTCTTTTCTGACACTCGGCGAAGAACTGGCAGCCGGAATCAGACCAGTGTGTTTGGCCTGCTTCTGGCCAGTCATTCAATAAGGGTCAGAGCCAACACAAGCTGCCAGCACGGAACCAGATGTGGTACACTCGGCTGACAGGAGCTGCACCGGAAGTGGGCCAGAATTGCAAAGCTGGCTGGGATATACCTGCAAAAAGTAATTTGTTTACTACCATTATGCAGTGTATCTGAGTGGCGCCGAAGTAGCACAACTTTTAGAATTTGGAGTAACTTTATTCTGAATTTTGTATTAAAAATATATTTATAATTGTGCATATTTACAGACCTATTCCTATAATTCCATCCATGAATAATCCCATTCATTATTTTTTTCCATAATTTCATTCATAGATTTTAGATTCAGGACTCACAATCTAAACAATTTCATGTAATTATTTGTTTGTTTGTTTTTTAACCTAATTTGGGCTTCCAGCTCATAAAACCCATGAAAACAGCAAATCAAAAAAATGTTGTTAGAGGTTTGTACTGGGGTTTGTAAAGGTTTTTAAGTTTTTGTGCCGGAGCTGTCAATATTTATCGCTTTTAATATGAATTTCTCTTCATAGTTTACGTTAATTCACGTGACAAAGGGAAACAGGAAAGCACAAATGATATTACATTAGTGCTTAATCTAAAAACTTTAAGTTTTTACTGAATGGGGACATATACCACCATCTGTTTACACACTGGTCTAGATAATAATTGCTGATCAAATAAGCAAAAACAAGCATAAATACAAAATATACATAATATATTATTTATTGTGATAACGCTGTAAACGTACAACTTTTTTGTCATCATGTAAGAAAAAACATTTTAGTATAGATGAATGATAGAACTGCAAGAAAAAGGTGTCGTAAATATCAGCTTCGATGCACTTAAACCTGCTCATCCACCTCACTTTAAAATGTAACAGAAGTTCTTTATTGCCGTCAGAATAACAATTTCATTCATTCATTCGTTGTCTTGTATTATGCCCAAGTTATTCGACATTTACATGCGACTACTGCCAAAAGACACATTTCAGTTCGACTCTGAAGTAGAAAAGCAATAATCACGACATCTTTTTCTTGTTCAGTGTGATACAGGACATGTGAAAGATGTCGTACCTGGTATTGGTATTATTCACAGTTTGGTCTGTTCAACTTTCTCTCGCTTGCAGTTCCTGAGCTGTTGTTCGGGTCTGTAGAAACGTCATATTTCCAGTTGCCCATGCTTGTGTGACTTGACAAAGGAAGGCTATGCCGATGTGCTTATTGTGGTTATGAGATGTATTCTTATGTTTGGACGTGTGTTGAGTTATTGCAATGTATAAGTTCCATATACATTAGAAAAAGCATTACACATTAACAAATGATAAGTACTGAACAAAAGCAGCAGCACACTAAAGCACATCCAAACATAAGCTTTTTTTCCGTAAAAGTTTTGGGAAGTATTTATTCCGGTCCCTAGTAATAAATGAAATTGTCTATTAAAAGATTGTTAGCTTTCGATTCAGTGAGATCTTTACAGCCAAGTGGAAATTTTTTGGCATAAGCTAATAACTAGGTTGTTGGTGGTTTTTAACAAACATGAGGAATTTGTGGGAAATTGATTCTTTCTAAGCATCTCTAACATACATTATATATGTACATACCGAATGAAAACCCCTTACACAAATTAAATCAGTACGTTCACTGAAATAGTGCAATAGTGCTTTCTGAGCAGGAACCTGGGGGCTAGTTTCGAAAACGATAAACTTTAATTCAACATGCCAAGCATTTCTATTTTGTACAATTCATTATTTATCAAATACATCCAATATTCACTTTTCATCTCCAAGTACTTCATGAAATGAGATGACGCATTGGAGGAAAGTTTAGACCTGGACCATGCATACATACTTTGACACATTCACACTACTTACTATTGGGAGATAGTAAGCAACCTGCTCATTTTAACGACGCGGACATAAAGGAAACAAGGCAACCGTTTCAGAGACATCGTACAGCGGTGTGTGGACAAAACCTGGTTCAGATGACACCACCAAAAACTAGTCATGAAAACTGGCAAGTCAAATTCCAGAACGCATTCATGCATTTTCATTAATGCCGTGCAATCATCCAACCCAGGGAAAGCAGAGGACCCCATAGTGACAAGACACCGCATCACTGCTGTTTTCCCAGAGACCCACATGTTTTACCTCATACTTTCCAAAGTCCTGCCAAAGGTAGATTAACTCCCAGAAAAAAAACATTCTAGAGAATAAAAAATAGAAAATGATGGTCCCACTATACAGTGCAGCTATACCGATACAGTTGGTTATGTCTGGACAAAGAAAGAAGTGTTGGATGGTTACAGAGGACATATCGTAGTTCTTCATACATATTAACACTCTGTGCAAACTTACTGCTGGTTGCTGAAGGCGTGTGATACCATTGGACAATGTGATCTTTCTTGAAAAACAGTGTTGACTAAAAAAAGCGTAATAATTGTTGACTTGTTAAAAGGTTCACTACTAGAACTCTGTGCTGTACCAGGTATTTGATTCTGACATGGTTAAACAGCACTAAAAGGCAGAGAGTCCAATCAAACCACTGGACAACACTAGAATAACTCACCATTGTAACAGCACAATAACAAATAAATGCAGATTTTGCATGATAGTGCAATTACATTTTAAAGGAATAAACTTAATTTCATCACAAACCAAACCACTGACAACAAATACCATTATTAGTTACTGAAGAAGTCTCAAGAAAACCATATTTTGGTTTGGAAAAATAGATTCTGTTATATATCTCTGCAATACGTTGGTGATCATTCTTGCGTTGGGTTTTTTCTGCGGTCTGTTTCGATTTCTCTATCTATCAGTCCTGCTGGTCGGCGGGTTTGAACAGGCCTCGACTGCGCAGGCTGAAGCCCGTTACCTTTTTCACAGACTGCCGGGAAGTACCACTGAACATTGTGGAGGAGGAGGAAGAGGAGGAGGAGGAAGGGGATGGAGATGATACGGATGAAGAAAAGGTCGGGTTAGCTTGTGGGACCAGGTTTTCCTGAGGAGGCTGACGGGACAGAAGCTCTTTAAAGACGGAGTTCATCTGCCTTGTTATATCCTGGTGGTGAAGAGAGAGGGGAATTGATCCAAGAACATTGAGGCAGTTTCATTGATTTTATAAGGCAGTTTTGTTTTCTGCTAGTCAATAATAATCGATTCCCGGGTCTAGCAATCTGGGTGCTTTCTGTGTGTAATTTTCATGTTCTCGTCATGTCTGTGTGGGTTTCGTCCGGGTATTCCGGTTTTCTCCCACAATCCAAAGGCATGCAGTAAGGTTAATCGGAGATTGTGAACTGAAATTGTCCTGTGTGCGTCTCAGTTTCATGCAACAGACCGATGACCTGTTCAGGTGTTTAGTGTATTCGCCAAATGTATGACACCACCGTGACACTAAATAGGACGAAACAGTGGTTTAACTATAGGGATGGACGACATTAATAAAATGTGTCTGTCGGGAATGTAAACAAAAGTGTGAACATGATGTAAAAATATTATTAAACAATCAAAAGATCATAAAAACTAATTTATTATGAAATAAAAAGAAAACCTTGTCAATTGTCTGCACGCCCTGTTTTTCTGGTGCTCCTGATGGTCTCAGGCTGTCCAAAGTGTGCCTGCGTTCGTGCAGACTAAAAGAAAATCACATTTCATTCAGTTAAATTCATTTCACTTATTTGTTTGTCTGAAAATTATTTATCAACAAATTTTATGATGTAGAATGCATGGCTAAATTATATGGACACCTTAGATAAAATCTTTACCCACACCTGTGCTTGTTCTTTATAATCCTCAGTGTACTAAGTGCAGTGTTTCGGGCTGCAGCGTCTTTTATCCTCACGCTTTTTTTAGTTTACACGTCTTATATGGTTGGTTTAAATAACAGATTAAGACCATCAAACGTGCATTCACTTTTTCGTTTCTTTTAGGGTCCCTTTGGTCGCAAACAAAGGGACAGAAGATACCCCCTACCGGGGTTTATAGTACCGATGGATGCTCCGTGTGAACGTACATGGTTTTGAGTGTAACCTGTAAGCCAGAGTTGGCACCGTATATAGTCACTATTGTTGCAGTTGGATGCTCCTACCCCAGCGGAGCGGCAGTAAATGCAGGCCCTGAACGGTGATAGTAGCTTTGCCACTAGTGTGATGTATGATGCATTTTATTGTTCTGTTTACCCTGAGAGTTGGCGACTGATGCCAGGTGAGGTTGGAGGGTAAACCATTCGGCCCTCGGGTAATTGTGAAGTGAGTTTGCGCACTGGACTAGCACCGCCGCTTCCCCCGCCATCTCCTCCACCGACTCCGACTCCTCCACTTGCGATGCGCTGCCTCCCCGGCAGAGAAGCACTGTCACTGTTCACTCGCATACTGGACACCAGTTCCAGAGAAACAATGCAAGATGTCAATTTTTTAAATGGTTGACTATAAATGAATATGTTTGGTTCGCTTATAGTCATAGTCAGTTTATACCGAGTGCCGTGTTCAGCCAGGAGTTGGTCATCAGTTAGATTTCCAGTGCTGCCCCCGCGAGGTTCCTCCCTCTTTCCTCGTTCCTGCTTTCGCTCCACTCTGGGTTACAAAGTGCACAATTAGGGATTAGGAATTTCACATCAGCAATCATTATCATTATTATGTGTGAATCATTTTCATATCACAGCTGAAAAAGATATAAAACCTCACCCTTCAGGAACATTGATGTACTTATGAGGGATGAGGCCTTTAACTCCTCCTACTTCTCCTCTCCACCAATCAGCAGAGGCTTTGCTATGCAGTAGGACATGATCCCCCTGCTTGAATGACAGCTCGGCTGCAGAGCGTGCAACATAATCAAACATAGCCACGACCTCCCATTCTGCTCATTCACACACATGTAACACGCACACACACACACACGCACACACACACACACACACACACAAACGCACATACAAGCAAAACAAACAGCCCACAGCATGGTAGCATTTGATGTACAAGTAAGCGTACATCAGCCACGTACACAAAGTGACAGCACATACACAAACACAGACATGAGAAGTTAAAGTTGTGCACAGGTGAGCCAGGATTAACTCATATATTTAAAACTGTCAATAAAAGCAGGAGGTCTGCAGGTATCCTACAAGTTTAGATTTTAAACCAATAACTGTGACGGATGATTGATGTCAACCTGCAAACTCCCTGTGACCGTTTTCCTCCAGTATTGTTATTTACTTCTTTAAATCTGGTAACTATAAGTATATAAATATCATTGTCTCACCGTCCTCACTTGGCACATGTTCAGCCTCTCCATCACCCTCCTCTGTAATAGGTTCACTGGGCACCCAAAATCAAACACCAGTCAAATGAAACTCATGTAAGAATAAAGACAAATCAAATGAAATACATAAAACAAGTGTAATTAATCTTACCAGTATTCCTGTTCGAGAGTCATACATTTTTCATAGATGGGACCCGGGAGCTCGGCAGGCCCGGGGAAGATGCTCTCATGTTGAAGAATCATGTTCTTCACCAGAGCGTTGATTTGAGGCTGCAGTGTGACTGCATCCCCCGACTCGGCGCCACCTCTCAGTAGACTTGGTCCAAAGCACACGGCCAGGTTATAAGGCTGCATCATGTTCTCGTCACTGTACTGGGAAACACTGCACACACACACACACACACACACACAGGGTCAAAGGGTCACTGGTTCTGAAACAGAACACTATCTCAATACTTTAAGTCACCTTGGATTAAAGCAAAAAAGGAAATGAATTTTTTTTGACATGATATATTAGTTAAAGCCACAAGGACTACTTTAGTATTATAATTCCTTATAATTAATTATTATTATTATATTTACTTCTTTATTATCATTACTAATATTCTTCTTCTTGTTATTACTGTTATTTTTAATAACATTGATGTCATGGTTTCTTATTTTACCAGGATGATAATTATCGGGCGGCACCTCAAAGCAAGACACCCGGGGTTCGATTCTCATGTAAAGCAATCTGGGGCTTTCTGTGTGGAGGTTGTATGTTCTCACAGTGTCTCTCCTCACTGGGTTTTCTTCCGAGTACTCCACGTTTCTCCCACAATCCAAAAATATGCAGTCAGGTTAACTGAAGATACTTTTCATGACATTGTCGTTGGTGTGCGTGTGTGTGTTTGCAAAAGACTAGTGAGCTGTTCAGGTGTTTAGTCTATTCATCCAGTGTGTGTGTGTGTCCTCATGATCCTAAATAAGATTAAGCAGCGGTAAAACTACATCATAAATAGATGGATTAGTGTTATTGTTGTTGTTATTATTACTAAAAAGCCAGCTGAGTCGTAATATGTAAGATTATGCTATTTCATTTTAAATTAAAAGATTTTGTCAGAGCACAAAAAGTTTATTGTGATGTCCGGCACCATCCACTAGCAAATTAAAATTAAAACATGGACTAACATATTTTATTTTCATAAAGGCTTAAATCTCTATAAAAGCTCTAAACCTTTAATACTCCTAAAAGGAACTATTTCACTATCTCATACTTCTCGTAAAATGTATTTTTATGGCGCCTGGGCCATAAAATGTTATAAAAATAACATTGCATTATAACAACGCTCAACACACTGGGGTAGCCAATGGGTCTAATTTCTCAACTCAACTTTATTCATAGAGCGCTTTAAAAAACAACAAACCGCCGAAACAAAGTGCTCTACATAGATGATCATAAAACATAAAAATAACCAAATAATTTTTAACTAATAATTAAAACATAAAACAAGGCAATAAAACAAAAGTAAAAGTCTCAGTTTCAACGTGTTACTAATGCAAAACCTATATACGAGGCATGTTGGAGGTGCTGGACAGTCGCTGTCGAGTTGCAGATGTGACGTGTAGGGTTGTGTGTGCGTGTGCTAGTCTGCGAATCACTTTGTTCCGTGTAATACAGAACAATAAGATAAGATAATACAGTATAGCCTTTTATTATCTCACAGGGAATATGCAGTGTAGCTTAAAATATAAAAAGAACTGCAACGGCCCTGAAGGGATAAATAAACTTCTATCTAATGTAGTGTAATATGTAGAATGTAATAAATTACAAAGAATAGTAGAGAGTAGAAAAAGAAAAGCAAATATTTTAATGGTTTATTCTGCACTCCATGGTTTACTGAGCATAATCCTCCAATAATGATAATTATTATTAATATTATACCTGCACAATATCTGCACGTGTTGGGTCCTAGTCTGAAATAAACCATCATTAAATTTACACATAACTACACATTAAAATTATGGGACTGAACATTTATAGTACATACATCGAACTGTTTGTGCATCTTAATTAAGTAATTTAAATGATTGTTTAATTGTATTAATCGATGATTTGAATGTAATTGATAATGTTTAAATATTTTAATGTTTAAAATGAATGACGTAATTGTTTTGTTCTGCATTTAACGTAGGTTAAAAACTGTAAAAAAAACGATGCGTCCAAGTCTTTCACTCACCTTTTACACATATAAAAAAACTGCAACTGCCCTGAAGGGATGAATAAACTTCTATCTAATGTAGTGTAATATGTAGAATGTAATAAATTACAAAAAAATAGTAGTACGGTAGTAGAGAATGTACTCGTTAGTATAGTGGACAGTATCTCCGCCTGTCACGCGGAAAACCGGGGTTCGATTCCCCGATGCAGAGGAAAGCAACTTATTTCAAGGGACAGTGTAGCCTAGTGGGTAGAGCGTTGAGCTGGGAACCCAAAAGTTGGGGGTTCAAATCCAGGCTCTGCTACACTCCACTACACTGCTGGGACCTTGAGCAAGACCCTTAACCCTGTCTGCTCCAGGGGCGCCGTACATTGGCTGACCCTGCGCTCTGACCCCAACTTC
>JAOTRQ010099247.1:0-10307 GCA_028565875.1 Hoplisoma paleatum
ATTTGCCTTGCCGCGCCCCCCCTGCAATTGCTCCGCGCCCCCCTTAGGTGGCGCGCCCCCCACTTTGGGAACCACTGCCATAAGCACACAGTTCAACGAGAGTCGGTACATCTGTGTTTAAACCTTATCAATCAGAGGTCAGACGGTCAATCACTAACTAATCTCAGACAGAATCAACAAATAAAGTAAGCAGAGTCAGACAGGTCAACAGCTTTACTTTAACTCGGGGTTATTTCACTATTTTCTATTCATTTCCAAACAAGCTTATCTTATCAGCACAGACAAAACCGAGAGAATTCGGGACGTGGGACATATTGAAGAAAAAAAAGCATGCAGAAAGATAAAGACCTGAAGAAAAGCAAAACGAAATGGACTGTAGAGGGAAATTCAGCCAGCGGGTTCACTGAGCACCTTACTTAATTGCTTCCTTAATCGATTGGTCCAGTTGTTGCATGCTTGGTAGAGATGGCTGGTTTGTGGCCAGTTATTGACCCAGTTGTTGATAGTGCATTTGTTTTGTTGTACCGAGCTAAAGGTTTGGTGTATTATGTAAAGCAAATGTGGAGGAAAAGTTTTTGTTTTTTTTAGCTTTTCTATAATGTGATTCTGATAGATTTATGTCCTGCATGATTACAGTAGTAAATCCATATTTATAGATACATATATATATATATATATATAATCCATATATATATAGACACAGTGATGGCTTGGTGGTTAAGATACTGGGCTAGAGATCAGAAGGTCGCTTCTGTCTTTCTGCATAACAAGCGTGTATGTTATGTGGGGCATCGATGACTTAGTGGTTAATGAATTGTGAGTGTGTGTGTGTGTGTGTGGTACATTTTGTACTGTGTGTGTTGTAATAAGTAATAACCTTTTTTTTTAATCAAAACCCCCATTCATGGCCGAATTCTGCTGTCCAAATGTTGGAATTTTGTTCTGTGTTATAAAAATGAATAACTCATTAAGTCATAAAGATTTTACACGCGTCCTGTTTCTGGCCATCAGCTTTAGTTATTAAAAATGAAAGCGAATAGTTCCGTTTATAGTTAGAAGAGTCTTAATGTGACTGCCAAGACTGCTAGTATTTTCTGTATGGAAAAGATCAGTTTCAAAATATCAACACTTGATAGAAAAGAGGGTATGCTGGTATTATGACATATACATACTGTAAATCTCAATGTAATATTATGAATAAATGCTGCCATAACAGGAATGTAAAAGTATTTCACCAAGAGATCTGACACAGTCCGGTGACATGACCGACCTTGACTTTTGAACTTCTTGTTGGTAAAAAGTCTGATCATCCTTTTTATCTTTTTGATGAAAAGTTTGAAGATTTGAAGTTTAGGGTCTAATGTGTTCAATAATAATACCATGAAACCCCAAAACATTAAAAACAGAAAGAAATATGGTCTGAAAGCACAAACGATGCCTTTAATCTTCAACGCCAGCTGCCGACTGTTATAAACAGTGGTGTATCCATTATAACTCATCCATTATGGGCATCAATCTTTCAGGGGGTTATACAATAATATCCCATATAGGAAACAGTGCAAGCCATCATTTAGATTTTCCATGATAGTAATATTCTTTAACATACTTCATACTTTATAAACATGAGCTTTACATCATTTCACTTTGCTGTTTTTGCTGTAATGTACACAGAGAAGGAAACAGATCCACCATTTTATATAACACAAGCAGAATTTGATCCCAGGTCTCGAGTGAAGAGAGAGAGAGAGAGAGAGAGAGAGAGAGAGAAATGATGCCAAGCCAGCCTGGCTTGGCATCTATAAAGCTGTGGAGTCAATTAGTCAAATCAGGCATTAAGTTGATCTCTAAGCTAGCGATCGGGTTGACATTTAAACCGTGACTTTTTATACCAAACAAGTGATTTATAGATCCTGGTTCCCTTTGCTGGAGGATCAAAGAAGCCTTAAGAAGAAGAAGATTTCCATGCATTGATGTGAAACACTGATGCTTAACACAATACTTAGATTACTGATGCATTTACATTTAGAATTACAATTCTCTTCTTACCAAGGAGCATTTAACTCAATCTGTGCAGTTAACACACATTTACACACACTAGGGGGCAGCAGTGAGTACACGTGTCTGGCATGGTGGACACTAGCCATGGCGTAGACTGTGGGCACTAGTCACGTCACCTTAGCCACATCACCCAGGTAGCATCTAGAGGTTAGGTACCTTGCTCAAAGGCACTTCAGTCAGGACCTGTTAAGTCTCAGAATAATTCAAAACAAAATAAAAAAAGACTCAAACAGCCACGCCTAGGGCTCAAACCCAGAGCCTTATATAAGTGGAGCTTTCTTCTCCAATACAATATATGAAATATACAGAAATACAATATTATAGTTATGAAAGAGAAGACAGGTTTGGACGCTCTTCCTCATTTTTTGTTCTTCACATTATATATCAACACTGAAGACGTGACACGTCACATCATGTGATGAACAAAATATTAAACCAACCTGAAAATGTATTCAAAGTAGCCAACTAGTTCTAATGACAGCTTTGCTCATTGCACTTGGCTTTGCCATTGGCGTTCTCTCCATCAACTCTATGAGGTGCCACCTGGAATGGTTCTCCAACATCATCTTCTGCTTTGACTCTGAGGTCCAACTCATTCCAGGAGACATTATGTAATAAGGTGTATTGAAACTTTTGACCAGTACTGTAGTGGCTCAGAGCCCCGACAAATTCCCTCTACCATAATGGCAGGTCTCAAGGTCACAATTTAAGATATAGAAAGAATGAAAGGTTGGGAATATTATAATGAGCAACTATTAAAAACATAACATCGCTTCTTTATGGCTAATATGGTTGTCATTTAGAGCGTATTTTTTAAACTCACGGGCCCTGTGGGAATGGCTTATTATCTCATATAAAGAGCTGAATCGGCCGTAGTGTAGAGCCGTATTCATATCTAGATCATCTTTCGACTTTAATAGCTAGGATATAATGGACAATCACAATACACCGTGTCAGATATAGAGAATAAAATCATCTCACTCACTCGCTTACTGTCATTAACCACTTCTCCAGTCAGGGTTTTGGTTGGTGCTGAAGCTTATATTAGTTTCAATGGTAACCACCAGGCCTTTCTAACGACAGTCTTTGCTATTTTTCTTCCCATAATAACTGTTTTAGCATCGTTTTAGTCTCGAAATGTATAATGGACCTGCAGTACAGGTGATAAAATAAATTTTACTGTCATGTAAATTTAGTCTCGCGTCTTCATATACTGTATTCGGGCCAGCATGGTGGATAAGTGTCTACTGCAAGAAGGTCTTGGATTCAGTCCTCAAGTGGTTGGATGAGCAAATCCAAGCAAGTTATGGTTTATATGCAAAACGCTATGCGTCATCGAAAACTAACACCAGGCATTGCGCTGAGATATTTAGCAAACATGAACGGGCAAACATTTCAACCTCTAGTTGTGCTAAGCTGGTATGGACACAGTAATGACTCTGGAATATGTTGCGGGAATGCTGGAATGGATGTTTATTTATTATTAAATAGGGGCAGACAAATCATGAAACATCTCCTGGTTCAGCAGTTGAATAAAAAGAAGCAGTCATTAGAGAACTGGGTTTGTGATCCCATTTAATTCCCAGAGCCGATAGAACATGAATAAAATGCCCTCGACCAAGCCATCTAATTTCTTCCCGGGTGCTGTGGCTAGGGCTGCTCATCGCTCCGAGCAGACGTGCTCGATATTGCTCCAGAGTGTGTGTTTACTATTCGGTACTGTGTAAAAAGCTCAGCAGTATAACAGTATTCTAAATTCTAAAAGTCAAAGTTAATGCAGAGAACATCACATTTTTTATCCTGTCCCAACTCTCTCTGTGTTTTTTTATTTTTAAAGTCTACACTTTGTACAAAAGTGTTTCTTTTATTGTTTTCATGTTGATAAATGACTGTGGGATTTTGTCCTTTTTGTCACCTTGTATTTATATCAGAATGAAACTGGCAGTAAATTATGGATGACCAGCTACAACAAGGTGACAGAGAAAGAATACCGGAGTAAATAAAAACAGATTGTTTAACACCGATGATCTAATTAATCTTATAAAAGAAGGACCTTGGATAACTTTGAATGCCTTAGATTTATATACAAATGCATATTTAAATAGCTGCTTTTAAAAAGCTCAATTACATGACGTTTAAACATTTATATTTTACATTTTCAGCATTAAGTGGACCTCTTATCCAAAGTGAATTACGGCCACATCGGAACACCAATTTTGAACAATCCACTTGGGGAGTTTGAACTTCCAAACAGTCAGACTCTGAAAGTTGTGTACTCTAGATGTGGCATTAAACTGAAGGTCACCGGAGGTCATATGAAGGTCGAAGTAAACTTATTGGAAGTTAAGTTCTTCATAATATGAATAAATTGTTAGTGTGCTTGCCACTACTGCTAAAATTTAGGCTTCGAATCTTGACAGAACTGTCGGCTTGCTTAGGGCTAAAATGGTAAAATTGTAGATTTAAATGGGGCAAAAAAGCCGAAAGATCAAAATCAATTGTGTTTATACAATCATGTACTTCCAATTGACATTACAAATCAATTTCGGCTGTGTTTCTACTCCGGACAAGTTGTTTAGACCATCCCTTGAGGAAATTATGAATCAGTGATGAATTCCACCAACTGTGGAGGGTCGGTTTATTAAGACAAATGGTATTTTGACCGGTGTTGGTTCCAGTATTAGCCAGTCAGGTGAGCTATTTCTGCTACAAATAAAATGTCATGTCAGAGCCTAACAAATATAACTACCTAATAATGTGTAGGTGAGACATGTAACAACATCTGATGCAATTATTAATAATGTTTCGAATGTCATACATGGATTTTAATGAGGTTTGTGAATGCAGAAGGCACCTGCTATTTAATGAGTTACAAAATAAACATAGTACTTTTTAATTTAAGCCTCCTGTTATCCTTAACCTTATTAGCCTTGCTTTAGCCATTTAACCCCTTGTGTAATGAATGTAACCAAAGTAAAATTGTAAAATTCTAATAAAATCATACATTAACATTCTCCGGTCGATTTTAAGAATCAAAGAGCTGTGCCAAAATGTAATTCTAAAAAACCTTTATTTAGAGATCTTTTTAATAGAGAGAGAGAGAGAGAGAGAGAGAGAGAGAGAGAGAGAGATGGTTTACATGGTTGCTTTGTGGTCTTAAATCTGTTGCTCTTCCAAGTATTGTGTGTAAACCCTAAACGTCCATGTGGGAACATTTTCCTTTTTATGTAAAGCTTTTGTAGAACATTCAGTCAAATGTTACTGTATAAAACTGATGACAGTTAAGAATTTGAAACGGGTGGAAACTGGATACATCCTCTTTAATGGGTCCCCTTGGACTTGTGATCAGAAGATTTCCCTTGAGTAAGAAACCAAACCCCTAACTGCTTCCCGGGCACCATGTCTAGGGCTGCCCAATGTACCAGACACATGTGCTCACTGCTGTGTGTCAATGCTCACTGCAGGGTGTGTTAATGGGGCCAGTTGTAATTTCGTGGTTAAGGAACAGGACTAATAATCCAAAAGGCACCGGTTCAAAACTGACCACTGCTTGATTGGTGCCATTAGGCACTCGAGCAAGGCCCATAATCCTCATTGCTCAGGCTGTATACTGTTAAAACTGTAAGTCACTTTAGAAGAAGGTGTCGAGTAAATGCTGAAAATGTAAATGTATGTTTCACTGCACAGATGCACAGGTGAAACGACTATTTTTAAAGTGTTGATCTTATGCGTATTTTCCATTAATGTTCCTCTGTCTCACTTTTATTTTTTTTATTTGTTAACTGTCTATTAACCAAAATGTTCTTATGTTAAACCGTTCTTAATTTAAGGGTTCAGAGTAAATGGGCAGTGATGACTTGGGTAAGGATCAATAGGTCTTTGGTTCAAATCACATAACCATCAAGTTTCCACAGTTGGGCCTCTGAGCAAGACTATTAACCCTCAATTGCGCCAAAATAGTGTTTCAATGTAATTGTTAGTGGATCTGTAAAGGAATCTGTTAAATACTAAAAATGTAAACGTTACATCCACCCAGAGAACGTCACAAAAAGGTGATTATAATAATGAATATAGTGTTTTTTTCCCAGTTACTTGGGTTGGTTTATTAGCATTTCTTCATATTCACTTGTAGTAGCACTCGGTGATTAGATTTAGAGTAGACATATGTAAATATACGTTTTGCTTACCTGCCGATGGGATGGAGCAGACAGATTTAAGGGTCTCGCTCAAGGACTCCACAGTGGTTGCATAGCAGAGCCTGGATTTGAATCGCCAATCTTCCGGTTGATAGCCCACAGCTGAAGCGTATTACCTCCTGTCACTTTCCTACACTAATAAAAGGCAGCAATCACTTGTCAGGCCAGGCTAGTCACATCTGTATCAAGACCGCTATATCATCCCTTCACTACATCTCTTGAGTAATGTGACTAATCACGTTGCTTGAATGATTGATTCCAGGCCAATGGGCATTTTTTTTAAATCCAGAAGGTCTCACAGTCTCAGTCTCAGTACTAAACTGCATTCCACTAATAAAGGTACGAACCCTTGATATAAGACAATTGGGGCCAAATCTAATTACATTCCAGACAATTCCCTGGAGTTTCCTGACAGTAATTACGCTCCAGACAGTTTCCTGTCTTTTCTCATTGATCCTGATTACAAGTAGCCCACAGGGCAACTGTCAGGGTCCTTTAGGCTTCAGGGAGGAACATGTTTAATATTATCATATTGCTGTTTTATCAGCGTTTAAACAAATTAGAATCTGAGCAAATCAATCCTTCATAACTGTTGTTTACTGATCTTGTGACCTGCTAAGATGTGTTTGTTCCACACATACGTAAGATTAACAGGAGTTATGAAATCGTCAGTTCCTTTCTAGATAGTGCAGTTGTAGTCACATTTTGGTTTTTGTCAGATGTTTATACAGTTTAATGAATTACAACTATAAGCATTTTTGTACATTGTAGTATTAACAGTGTTTGCACATGCTTGCTTAATGAGTGCTTGCAGTTGATTACTCTTTCTGGGTCTGCTTGTCCACTTTCTTTTTGAGGACTGGCCACAGGTTCTTAATGCTATTGAGATACGAGATGTTTCCATTCCATGTTCCCAAAATTTCAATGATTTATTCACTGAGCCACTTGGTTATCACTTTTGCCTTGTGACATGGTGCTCCATCATCCTGGAACAAGCTTTGTTCATCTCCACTTCTGCATTTCAGGCATGTAACAATTAAAAAAAAAAAAAAAAGCTGGAACAGTAAAACATAAAACACTTTGTATGAAGTAAAAGAAGCAGACTGGTCCAACATTTTTCGGAGTTGTGTGTGTGTGTGTGGGTGTGTGTGTGCTCCTGACATTGTCTTGACATGCTCCTGATGAGACGGGAATGGTCTCCTGCGGGACCTCGGGATGCCGATGGCAGATCTGCCAATTCTGGTTGTCTCTGGTGAATGCCAATCAACCTGTGCAGTCGTGGGCTGTGAGTATAGGTCCCACTAGAGGATCTCGGGCTTCATGCGATCTTCATTCAGTCTGTTTCTGACAGTTGTTGAGCAGTGTGTATATAAATGCACGTTGTCACACTAGTATTCAGTCAGGGAACGTGCAGGATAAACGTCAGTGAAATCAATCCCATCTGGTGAAACGACTTGCTAGCATGAATGCTAACCTCCCTCTGTGTAACAAATAGTGGTATATTGAGAGAGTGATTGCTTAATGCTTAAAGTACAGGGCTAAAGATTAGATGGTCGCCGGTTGGTCACCAACTAACACTTTCCACTGTTAGGCCCCTGAGCAAATCCCTTAACTATTGATTGCTAAAATATGGTGTTCTGTTTTAATTGATAGTCAATTTGGATTAAAGTATCAACTGCGAATGATGTTTACAGTAAACATTTTCATCATTTAACAGAAGCCTCTATTCAGATTGACTGAGTATGATCCATTGAGGGCTAAGAGCCTTGCTCAGGGACACGATCAGCAATCTGGTTGTAGTGGGGCTTGAACCGTTAACCTTCTAATTACTGCGTTTAAGTAAGGCTATTCATATATCTTACTCTGATGTTTCATTTCATTGATTAGCATATTCAAAATCATGATATGAGGTGAAACAATACAAATACATCCATTCATATATATTAAACACCAGTAACAATTCATTAGCATGTGAAAACATGTTTTTGTCCTTTCTCAGCTGCCAAGTATTTAATAATTAAACATCCGATGTAGGACTTATTTTTGAAGCTGCTTTCATAGGCAGGATAATAAAGCATTCAGACAGCCGACTTCTCTGGAGCTCGCACAGGATGACATAAAATACTTTCAGTCGAGAAATCCCTTCGTCATGATTAAAAGAAATCAAACGAGATCAATTCTAAAAACAGAATCGTTAATTTATTTAGCAAATCGCATTAATCAGTAGTGAATGTGTGTGAACCTTGTGTGAAACTCTGAGCTGGAATGAGAAACGGTCAGGCTGTGGTAATAAATAAATAGCTACATGCACTTGGGAGTACTTTTAAAAAGTCCTGCTGCATCAAGAAATGCAACCTGAAACTATTATACACAGGAAAAGCCATACATCAGTTCTATGTATGAAATTGCCCGAGTTCTCTGGGTCTGAGCTCATCTCAGAAGGGCTGAAAGACTGCAGAACAATTCTATGGTCAGTTCAGGTCACACGTCTTCATTCCCAGAGTCTAAAATTCTTTAAAAAAGGTTCTTGTGAATGGAATGTGAATGTATCCATGCCAGCAGCAAAGATAACTAACGAATAGTACATTCATTCGTTTGTGCTATTTTGTTTGTTATGTTTTTATTTTAGAATATCTGGGTCATATTCTGTGTATTTCAGAATCAACAGTATTCCTACAGTCAGCTGTGATACTTGCAGTAAAGATCGTTTATTCCTTAGGTTGGGCTGCCAGAATGGATGAAAGTATTTTTGCTCTTTATATGAAAACCCTAATGGGGACTGTCAGGTTATTAGTTTGCAATTTGAAACTCAGGTGCAATTGGCGAATGCACCAAGACATCAATACATAGAAGGAAATACGTCGACCTGTTGTCAGAACTGTTTAAAGAAGACAGAATAAAAATAAAGTGCAATTATCATGTGCCAGGAAACTGACATGTGGCAAAATTGATGACGATTTTTGGTGGATCTTCCAATAATACTCCATTAATCATGATTCCCTTATCTGTTAGTATTGTAGTAATAGAACTGTGGTCTTCTTTGGTATGTAACTCAAACTGGCATTATCCTCAGCAATCTGCAGCGATTTGTATTCAAACCTACAAACAGTAACTACTACAATGCAATAAAACATTCTCACTTTTAACAATGCTCAACCCCTCTTGACGTTTTTTGCACTAATTCTTTTAGAAAGTCTGACAGATCCAGCAAGCTAGAAACTGGCATTTTTCTGTGACTCAATCCATGTCATAAAATCGCGTTCCGAGTTAGCTAGCGTTAGCCGTAACAAATCTAGTCGGGGCACTTTTCCTTTCCGTTGAACGATGTGGAACATTTTAAATAAACGTACAGTATGTAGACAGTAACTCCAGGAGAACTGTGTGCTCTTAATTGTTACGGTTCATACAACCTGCTATTAATAATTTGGTTATGACTTTTGTATTCTATTGTCTTAAATCTGTTGGTTTGCCTCTATGGGAGTGGAGACAAAGTACAGGCGCTGTCTCTATTCACATGGCCGTCTCACCAAATGTTACTTCACAAGTTCATAAAAGGGGGATCTCTTTCTTCATCCGATCACCTCTTTGTTCTCAATGTAAATGTCTTATCCTTTTGTCTTATACCATCCTACAAATGTGTATTGACCACATCCATATTCCTTGAGAGTATCAAAGAACTGCTACCATGTAATAAACTCAGAATTGAACGGATTGACTGTACGCTTTGCGCCTCTGGTTTTTCTTTCAGTTCTCCGTATACGTAAGCTTGGACGTGAAAATTGTTGGGGCAAAGTTACAGCTAGGTGGTGCTCTAAATACGCTTCAGATTCGGCCTTAGATAAATTATTAGAACCCCTTTTTTAGTAAAAGGATTGTGTCTGCATTGGCACTATTCTACCGTTTGTGATATGCAGAGACAAAACCCTTTTAATTTTAATAAATACACTGGACCTGTGCCCATTTTACAGAACATCACAGGGACAGTGTAGCCTAGTGGAGGGACAGTGTAGCCTAGTGGGTAGAGCGTTGGGCTGGGAACCCAAAGGTTGGGGG